>JAESUZ010004705.1:0-63929 GCA_017311185.1 Proteles cristata cristata
TATTTTACTGAGGTAAACTTTGAAAAGTTCTGCATTTCTAGAAAGTCAGAGCATTTAAATTTCAAGTAATGAACAAGTTTCAATGTAAATATCTATTGTTAAGGGTTTTATTTTTCCTTATTCAGAACAGAAAAAAGCGCATGTCCTCCTTATTGAAAAAAAAATGTGTGTGTATGGGTTTATACACACACACACACACACACACTTTAAATAAATATATACACATAGACAGACATGGATTTCTATGGTGTGTTTTTTATATCCCTACACAGAAACATGGTTTCTAGTTTTGAACTTTCAGATTTTTTTTGTCTCTGTCTCCACTTTCTTTATGTGAAAGGTAACAAAGGACTTTAATAAATCTGACATCTGAGTAAAATGACTTCAAAGAATCATTTGCTTATTTTTTATTCATTTATTTATTGATGATTTATTTAACACTTAGAGAATGCCACATACTCTTCTAGATATTAACCATACAATGGTTAACAAAACAGTCTACTGTCATAAAACCAATATTCTAATTATGTGAAACCAAAAATAAACAAATACACATTCTAATGTGCTACAAAGTATTAAAAGTAGAGTAGGGAAATAGAACTTTATCAGTATGTCCTTTTACAATGGTAAGAGAAGAGCTCTTTGAGAAACAGACACATGTAAGAAGTGAGGGAGTGTGCCATGCAAAGTTGACAGAGAAAGAAGGCAGTCACAGAAAAAAAAAAGATGTCTTTAATTTAAAATTTCACTGTTGACAGCTGTGAAAAACTACAACGGTTTTAAATGACCAGTGGTCTTAACCTGTATAAAAGAATTTCAACCCAATAATTACCTCTCAAAAATAAGGTTGAAAGAATGATAAAAACAAGGTTAAGTTGGGACATAATAGTTTTAAAGGCAATTAATTTGTGATTTACCCTTCAAACATTATAAACTCTTTTTTTATAGACTCTTTTTTGAATTTTATATAAAATATTTCATTTTTAATGTTATGGGGAATAATATTGAAAGTAGCATAAGAAGTACCATCTATGTACCATCTAATTCTCTCAAATCTAAACATTGTATATGCTTCATGTGTGATTTTAAGTACATAAGATATTATATATACAGTTGAAGAACTAAAATATCACATATACAGTTGAAGATTACTGTATATCTTTCTACTCTCCTAAATTCATTTTCCCTTCCTCCTTCTCTAGAAGTTACCATTATCCTGTATTTTGTGTTTTGGTGCAAGAGGTAGACTGTATCAAAAACCTCTTATGTACATCTTCAATTCCTTTTGGCCTTACCTTTCTCTTATTCTTGCCACTGTTGTGGATACCATTAGTGTGCCAGATCTAGCCAGTTTTATGTAGAGGATATTTGACAGCACTTTACCCCAAACCCAAATTGTGAACCTCTAGTTTCTATCCTCTATCTTATCATTCTGGTTCCTCTACTGCATCTGTGGCCATGAGACATTTCAAGAACCCATTCAGGTTTTTATGCAGGTACAAACTGGAAATCTGTAAAAGTAAATAGTCTGTTGGGGAAAACTTTGATGATCAGTACAGATGCTAATGGACAAATCTCATTCTTTAACTCCTCCTAAAATAGAGAGTTCTGAGGTAGGTTTCATATGGCTAATCAGAAGGTCCTGTGAGATAAAGCAGCAAGTGAGCTGTGGAAGTTACCAACTTTATAAAACATTCTTGTCTTGTGGCTATTTCAGATTTTCTGCTTTCTTTTTTCTGTCCCTCACTCAGGTGAGGCCCTAAGATCATACACCCTGACAAACAAATTATATTTAAAGTTTTGTCACATGCTTTTCTTTCTAGGTAATTCAGGGTAGGAATTGTTTGTTGATATACCACAGCTTTTAATGTTTAATATAGTCGGTTTGTACTTTTTTTTTTTTTGCTGAGGTTTACGTTTTCCAACAAGTGTGAGAAATTCTCCTTTACCACAAAGGCATGAATATATTCTTCTATATTTTCTTCTAAATGTTTGACGTGAAGTTTAAGAATCTTTTCTCTCTAAGTGGATATTTGGTTATCTTAATAACATTTATTGAATGAATAACCAATATTTTCCTAGCATTTTATTATGAAAAAGTTCAAATATACAGAGAAGTGAAATAAAAAGTATGGTGTTTAATGTAACTATTAGCCATTGCTGAAAAATTGCCATACTTGTTTGAGCTGTATGAATAAATGTCTTTGATAACTTTTTTTAAACCAGAGTCCAATCAAGATTACTGCACTATAAGTCTTTAAATCTTAAATTCTAGAGTAATACTGTTATATTTATTTTATAAAAGTGGTATTTTGAAAACATTAGGCCAGTTGTCAGATACAACACCCTCATTCTAGATATGATTATTTCCTATAGGTGTTGTTTAAATTGCTCTCTATCCCCTGTATTTCCTCTGAACTTGAAGGCAGATATAAAGGCTGGATTTATATCAGGTTAAATATTTTTGTTAAAAAATTATAAGTGATGCTGAGTGTTTCATATTGCATTATGTCAGGATGTCTGAAACGTTAGGTTTTACTACTGTTCATGATAGTAAGTTATTTCATTGAAATGATGACACCCCATTCCAGCAACTGTATATGTAAATTTTCCTGCTGTGATTACCAATGACCCCTTCCCTTACTGCATTAATTACATAACCCCTAGTGAATAATCAATGTTCTGTATTTGTTGTCTTTCCGTGTATCTCCTAAAATATTCATTATATTCTTATCTTGCTATACAATATGTAGTATTATATGTATTGTAATGTCTCATATTTGTAATTTTGTATAAAATTCATTATCCTTAAGGACCTGAACGTGAGACAGGAAACCATCAAAATCCTAGAGGAGAAAGCAAGAAACAACCTCCTTGATCTCCACCGCAGCAATTTCTTACTTGACACATCCCCAAAAGCAAAAGAATCAAGAGCAAAAATAAACTATTAGGACCTCATCCAGATTAAAAGCTTCTGCAAGGACGGGGCGCCTGGGTGGCTTAGTTGGTTAAGTGTCCGACTTTCGCTTAGGTCATGATTTCGCGGTTCGTGGGTTCGAGCCCCGCGTCGGGCTCTGTGCTGACTGCCAGCTCAGAGCTTGGAGCTTGTTTCAGAGTCTGTGACTCGCTTTCTCTCTGATCCTCCCCTGCTCACGCTGTCTCTCTCTCTCTCTCCTAGAAATAAATAAAACATTAAAAGCTTCTGCAAGGAAAAGGAAACAATCCATAAAACTAATAGGCAACAGACGGAATGGGAAAAGATAGTTGCAAACGACATATCAGATAAAGGCTTAATATCCAAAACCTATAAGGAACTCACCAAACTCCACACTTGAGAAACAAATAACCCAGTAAAGAAATGGGCAGAAGATATGAACAGATACTTCTCCAAAGAGGACATCCAGATGGCCAACAGACACAGGAAACAATGCTCAGCATCCCTCCTCATCAGGGAAATACAAATCAAAACCACATTGAGATACCACCTCATGCCAGTCAGAGTGGCTAAATGAGCAAATCAGAGAACTCTAGATGCTGGTGAGGATGTGGAGAAACAGGCACTCTCCTACACTGCTTCTGGGAATGTAAACTGGTGCAGCCCTTCTGGAAAACAGTGAGTAGGTTCCTCAAAAAATTAACAACAGAACTCCCCTATGACCCAGCAATAGCACTGCTAAGAATTGACCCAAAGGATACAGGCGTGCTGATGCATAGGAGCATATGTACCCCAATGTTCGTAGCACACTCTCCACAATAGTCAAAACATGAAAAGAGCCTAAGTGTCCATCAACTTTTGAATGGATCAAAAAGATGTGGTATATTTATACAATGGAATACTACGTGACAATGAGAAACAATGAAATCTGGCCATGTGTAGCAACATGGATGGACCTTGAGGGTGTTATGCTGAGCGAAATAAGTCAGGCAGAGAAGGACAAATATCATATATTTGCACATATAGGAAGATTAGGAGGAACTTAAAGGAGGAACAAGGGGGAGAAGAAGGGGGGAAATAGTGGGTGAGAGGGAAAGAAGCAAACCATGAGAGACTCTTGAATGCTGAGAAAAAACTGAGGCCTGTTGGGTGTGGGGGAATATAGGGGAGATGGGCATGGAGGAGGGAACTTGTGGGGATGAGCACTGGGTGTTATCCCCCAACTGGGAAACCAACTTGACAAAAAACTATTTGTAAAAAATTTTTTAAAAAAGAATCAAAAAAATTCATTATCCTTTACATTTCCTTCTGTAATGCTTTTAAAATTGAATATTTGTGAGATTAATATAGATGACTATATTGACTCATAAAAACTTTAATTTGTTGGTATAGACAAGGATGCATTATCATTTTGGCATCCTCTCTTGAATAAGATTTACTATAAAGGCCATTAACAAATTGAATAAAAATTACCTATGGATAATATTATATCAGTTTGTAACATGTAATGAAATTGATGATCATCCTTGGACTCAGAGGCAGGTCTAAAAGAGAAGGTTTTTTTTTTTTAAATAGTTTATTGTCAACTTGGTTTCCATATAACACCCACTGCTCATCCCCACAAGTGCCCTCCTCCATGCTCATCTCCCCCCTTTCCCCCGACACCCATCAGTCCTCAGTTTGTTCTCATCATTCAAGAGTCTCTCATGGTTTGCCTCTCTCCCTCTCACCCATCATTTCCCCCTTTCTTCTCCCCCATGGTCCTCCGTTAACTTCCTCCTAATCCTCCTATACGTGCAAATATATGATATTTGTCCTTCTCTGCCTGACTTATTTCCCCCAGCATAACACCCTGAAGGTCTATCCAGATTACTACACATGGCCAGATTTCATTCTTTATCATTGCCATGTAGTATTCCATTGTAGTAAACTGGTGCATCTCCCCTGAAAACAGTGTGGAGGTTCCTCACAAAATTAACACCAGAACTCCCCTATGACCCAGCAATAGCACTGCTAGGAATTGACCCAAGGGATATAGGAATGCTGATGCATAGGAGCACATGTACTCCAATGTTCATAGCAGCACTATCAACAATAGCCAAAATATGGAAAGAGCCTAAGTGTCCACCAACAGATGAATGAATCAAGAGAAGTCTTTTTAAAGTCCTGTTATTACTTATTATAAATGTTTTAAATTTTAAAAAAAATTTGTAAGTGTTTTGATTTCTGAGAGAGAGAGAGAGACAGCATGAGTAGGCGAAGGTCAGAGAGAGACAGGAGACACAGAATCCGAAACAGACTCCAGGCTCTGAGCTGGCTGTCAGCACAGAGCCTGATGCAGGGCTTGAACCCGCAAACCGTGAGATCATGACCTGAGCTGAAGTCGGACGCTTAACCACTGAGCCACGCAGGCGCCCCATAAATGTTTTAAATTTTTGATACCCATTGTGCAAGGATAAGAGTAGAGAGAAAAAGATGTCTTTCTCCAAGGACCACACACATGAATCATGAATTTCTCCTTTCATCTTCTGTGTGATACTGTTTTATCTGTCTCAATCATTGAACTTCTTGTATTCAAAGTCAGCTCTATGAAAGTCCTTATTTGGGGGTTTACATCATACCCAAATGTTAAAGACAACCATCATTTGTCTCAAAAGATTACACTTATATTTATGTGTGCATTTTTATTTATACAGTGGTATAGATTTCCACTACTCTATTTTATCATTAAATCTCTATTTATTCACAATTGTTATTTGGAGAATATTGGGTGAGGTATTTAACAAAGTGTCACTAACATATGCATTAGTTACCTGTTGCTACATAACAAATCATCCCCTAAATTAACAGCCTAACACTAGAAACATTTATAATTTTGGTGGATCCGGAACTCAGGTGTGGATTTTCTGGGTTTTCCACTTCAGTCACTCATAAAATGAAATCAAATATTTCCAAGGACTAGGGTCTTTATCTGAAACCTCCACTGGGAACAATATACTTACACACTCACTTATGTGGTTGTTGTTAGGGTTCAGTTCCTTGGAGAGCACTTAACTGATTTGTTCCCTCACTGGTTGTCAGTTCGACTGCCCAGTTTCTTGCCATGAATACCTTCCATAAAGCAGCTCCCAAATGAGCAAGAAGAAAGAGTCGGAGAGACAACATGAACAAGTCAGAAGCCCTAGAAGAAGAGAAATCGTAAAAATTAGAGCAGAAATATACAACATAGAGACCAAAGAAATAATTGAACAGATCAATGAAACCAAGAGTTGTTGTTGTTGTTGTTGTTGTTTTTGAAAAAATAAACAAACTTGACAAACCTCTAGCCAGGCTTCTCAAAAAGAAAAGGGAGAGCACCCAAATAGACAATCATGAATGAAAATGGACTTATTACAACCAATCCCTCAGAAATACAAGCAATTATCAGGGAATACTATGAAAAATTATATGCCAACAAATTGGACAACTTAGAAGAAATGGACAAATTGCTAAACACACACTCACTACTAAAATTTACAAGGGAAGAGATAGGAAATCTGAACAGACCCATAACTAGTGAAGAAATCGAATTAGTTATCAAAAATCTCCCAACAAATAAGAGCCCTGGTCCTGATGGCTTCCCTAGGGAATTCTACCAGACATTTAAAACAGAATTAATACCCATTCTTCTCAAGCCCTTTCAAAAAAAAAAAAACATCGAAGGAAAACTTCCAGACTCATTTTATGAAGCCAACATCACTCTGATTCCCAAGCCAGACAAAGATACAGAAAAAAGAGAACTACAGGCCAATATCCTTGATGAATACGGATGCAAATATCCTCAACAAGATCCTTGCGCATCGAATCCAACAGCACATAAAAAGAATCATCCACCAATATCAAGTGGGATTCATTCCTGGGTACAGGGCTGGTTCAACATTCGCAAATCAATCAATGTGATCCATCACATCAACAAAAGAAAAGATAAAAACCATATGACCCTGTCGATAGATGCGGAAAAAGAATTTGACAAAATGCAGCATCCCTTCTTAATAAAGACTCTAGAGAAAGTCGGGATAAAAGGAACTTATTTAAACATCATAAAAGCCATCTATGAGAAGCCTTCAGCTAACATTATCCTTAATGGGGAAAAACTGAGAGTTTACCCCTGAGATCAGGAACACGACAGGGATGTCCAATCTCACCACTGTTGTTTAACATAGTGCTGGAAGTCCTCGCATCAGCCACCAGACAACAAAAGGAAATAAAAGGCATCAGCATTGGCAAAGAAGAAGTCAAACTTTCACTCCTTGCAGACGACATGATACTCTACATAGAAAACCCAACAGACTCCACCAGAAGCCTACTAGAACTGATCCAAGAATTCAACAAAGTAACAGGGTACAAAATCAACGTACAGAAATCGGTTGCATTATTATACACCAAAAATGAAGGAACAGAAAGAGAAATCCAGAAACTGATCCCATTCACAATTGCACAAAAAACCTTAAAATACCTAGGAATAAACCTAACCAAGGATACAAGAGATCTGTATGATGAAAACTATAGAACATTTATGAAGGAAATTGAAGAAGACACAAAGAAATCGAAAAACATTCCATGCTCATGGATTGGAAGAATAAATATAGTTAAGATGTCATTACTACCCAAAGCAATCTACACATTCAATGCAATCCCAATCAAAAATGCACCAGCATACTTCTCAAAACTAGAACAAACTATCCTAAAATTTGTATGGAACCACCAAAGACCCTAATAGGCAAAGTAATATTGAAGAATAAAACCAAAAGGAGGGGTATCACCATCCCAGACTTTAGCGTCTACTACAAAGCTGTCATCATCAAGACAGTATCGTATTGGCACAAATACAGACAAATAGACTAATGGAATAGAATTCAGAACTCAGAGCTGGACCCAAAAGTATACAGCCAACTCATCTTTGACAAAGCAGGAAAGAATATCCAATGGAAAAAAGACAGTCTTTTTAACAGATGGTATTGGGAGAACTGGACAGCAACATGCAGAAGAATAAAACTAGTTCATTTTCTCACACCATGCACAAAAATAACCTCAAATTAGATAATTGACCTGAACGTGAGACAGGAAACCATCAAAATCCTAGAGGAGAAAGCAGAAAACAACCTCCTTGACCTCCACTGCAGCAACTTCTTACTTGACACATCCCCAAAAGCAAGGGAATCAAGAGCAAAAATAAACGATTGGGACCTCATCAAGATTAAAAGCTTCTGCACAGCAAAGGAAACAATCCACAAAACTAATAGGCAACAGACGGAATGGGAAAAGATAGTTGCAAATGAAATATCAGATAAAGGGTTAATATCCAAAATCTATAAGGAACTCACCAAACTCCACACCCAAAAAGCAAACAATCCAGGGAAGAAATGGGCAGAAGACATGAACAGACACTTCTCCAAAGAGGACATCCAGATAGTCAACAGACACATGAAACGATACTCAGCATCCCTCCTCATCAGGGAAATACATATCAAAACCAAACTGAGATAGCACCTCACGCCAGTCAGAGTGGCTAAAATGAGCAAATCAGAGAACTCTAGATGCTGGTGAGGATGTGGAGAAACGGGCACCCTCCTACACTGTTGGTGGGCATGTAAACTGGTGCAGCCTCTCTGGCAAACAGTGTGGAGTTTCCTCAAGAAATTAATAATAGTACTCCCCTATGACCCAGCAATAGCACTGCCAGGAATTGACCCAAGGGATACAGGAGTGCTGATGCATAGGAGCACATGTACCCCAATGTTCCTAGCAGCACTCTCAACAATAGGTAAAACATGGAAAGAGCCTAAGTGTCCATCAACAGATGAATGGATCAAGAAGATATGGTTTATCTATACAATGGAATACTACATGGAAATGAGAAAGAATGAAATCTGGCCATGTGTAGCAACCTGGATGGACCTTGAGGGTATTATGCTTAGCGAAATAAGTCAGGAAGAAAAGGACAAATATCATATATTTGCACGTATACGAGGTTTAGGAGGAACTTAACGGAGGAACATGGGGGAGAAGGGGAAAAGTAGTGAGGGAGGCGGAGGGAGGCAAACCATGAGAGAGTCTTGAATGCTGAGAACAAGCTGAGGACAGATCGGTGTCGAGGGGAGGGGGGAAATGGGCATGGAGGAGGGTACTTGTGGGGATGGGCACTGGGTGTTATATGGAAACCAACTTGACAATAAACTATTTGTAAAAAAAATAGATACAATTATTGTACAATTGAAAAAATGTATAAATATGATGCTTCAGGAAATACAGATGGATCCAAATTTTTTGCCTATATCATAGGTATATGGTTGGTGAAGTCTTACCATAAGTCAAAAGCATTTTTGGGAAAATATAGAACTATAGAGAATTCCTAAATTCTTTTTTTTCCTTTGATGCAGTAAAATTATTTTCTGGACTAGCTCTTGATATTTTTTCTTCTCTACAGGACAAATTCACTTTTGGCTGAACTTCTTAGTTATTTCGCAATTTTTTTTTTCCTCACAGGAAAGGGATAAGCCGTCCTCTATCATCCTTAGCGATAGTCAAGGACTTTTTTTTCCCCCTTTGAAATAAAACTTTGCTGAGAATACAAGATTGCCAGAAAAAAATAATAAACTTTGAGAGGAAAAATGAAGGTACAGAGGAGAGGGTTTGAACTTCTACGGGAGTAACTAAATCAATATAAGGTCATATAAAATCAGGATCTGCTTTCCATTGGGTCTATGGATCTAATAAATGATGATTTAGTCTATATTCAGGAAATATAGTTATTACACAAACATGTTGTAGTTTGTTTCATTTTTATGTAATATGTTGACAGTTATTTCAAATATTTTGCCTTGGATAATTAAAAGCAAATGATCTTATTATCAGTATCATTTTCATGGTAATCTACATTTTACTCATTCAGTGAATATACATTGAATGTCACATATGACTCAGCCTGTGGTATCATACTTGATCCTTACCAACCACAGAAGACATTTCCTAATTTCAGCTCTACTACTTGTCTTATAAAGAATGTTCTCATATAGAGAGCTAAGTAATTAATTCTTTCATGAATTGATCAGTTTTAAGGTCAGCTTTTACTGAATGCCTGCCACGAGTGGTGGTACCTTTAATCTATGCTGTGATGCATACATACTGAGTCTTATCTTACATTTGAACAAAAGGCTTTGATAGTTTGAGGACAACTGTCTAAGATCACATTGCTACTTTTGTAATCTGAATTTATTTTTTAATGATTTTTTTTATTGTTAAGTAATTTATACACCCAAAGTGGGGCTTGAACTCATAACCTGAGATTAAGAGTTGCACACTGTACCAAATGAGCCAGAGAGGCCCCTCTGTTACCAGAATTTAAAATCAAGTTTCTTTTTCCTAACAGCTTTAGTACTTCTTATTATACATAATTATATTAATAAGAGGCACACTGTAGTTCTCTGTGCAGAAAAAATGAACTAGATGAAGTTATAAGTAACATTGCTGGTTTTACTTGATACTGATAGTATACCTCAGTCAGGAAAGACAAAGAAAATAGAAAAGAATGGGATGAGTACAATAGGGATTTAGAGGTAGGGAGAGAAAAAAAAAAAGAAGTATATGCAGACAGTTATCAGTGAAACTTAAATAATTTCCCAGTATACTTTTGAGTACTAGAATTCTGTAGTGTATTTTTCCCTCTGAAGACTAGCACAACAGATGTGCTAAAGTTTTAATAAAAAATAAGTTCATTGCCTACATTATAATATCTATCCATTTTGCACTTCAAAGAGACATTTGATAGTTTAACAGCAATGTACAGAATTGGGAAAACTTACCTAAAAACCATAAGCATGTTTTACTTAAGTCATTCGCTGACCCATCAGTAACTCTCTAACTAAGAAAGTTAACTTCTCACACCTGGACAAGTCTCTAGTGCCATGAAAATTTCCTCCAGTGGTGGGTAGAGTTACACTGATTATCTGAATAGCTGACGGAATGAAAAGGGCTAGTACAACAAAATCTTTCCAAACAATTCCCTTTCCAATTCTTCTTCATATTAAAATAAAATGAGCCACAAACACAGTGGCAGCCAACGTCTTTTGGAAAGCCAGCCACAATTTTTTTAAATAGTTTATTGTCAAATTGGTTTCGATATAACCCCCAGTGCTCATCTTAACAAATGCCCTCCTCCATGCCCATAACCCATTTTCCCCTCTCACCCACCCCCATTAATACTCAGTTTGTTCTCAGTATTTAAGAGTCTCTTGTGGTTTACCTTGCTCTCCTTAACTATTTTTCCCCTTCCCCTCCACTATAGTCCTCTGTTAAGTTTCTCCTGTTCCACATATGAGTGAAAACATATGGTATCTGTCTTTCTCTGCCTGACTTATTTCACTTGGGATAACACCCTCGTGTTCCATCTACACTGTTACAAGTGGCCAGATTTCACTCTTTCTCATTGCCATGTAGTATTCCATTGCATATATAAAACGTATCTTCTTGATCCATTCATCAGTTGATGGACATTTAGGCTCTTTCCATGATTTAGCTATTGATCAAAGTGCTGCTATGAACATTGGGGTCCATGTGCCCATGTGCATCAGCACTCCTGTATCCCTTGGGTAAATTCCTAGCAGGATTATTGCTGGGTCATAGGGGGAGTTCTCGTGTTAATTTTTTGAGGAACCTCCACACTACTTTCCAGAGGAGCTGCACCAGCTTACACTTCCAACAACAGTATCTGAGGGAGCCCGTTTTCCACATCCTTGCCAGCATCTATAGTCTCATGATTTGATTATTTTTGCCACTCTGACAGGTGTGAGGTGGGTATCTAAGTGTGGTTTTCATCTGCATTTCCCTGATGATGAGTGACTTTGAGCATCATTTCATGTGTCTGTTGGTCCTCTGAATGTCCTCTTTGGAGAAGTGTCTGTTCATGTCTTCTGCCCATTTCTTCACTAGATTATTTGTTTTTTGGGTGTGGAGTTTGGTGAGTTCCTATAGATTTTGGATACTAGCCGTTTATCCAATGTCATTTGCAAATATCTTTTCCCATTCCGTGGGTTGCCTATTAGTTTTATTGATTGTTCCCTTTGCCATGCAGAAGCTTTTTATCTTGATGAGGTCCCAATAGTTCATTTTTGCTCTTGATTCCCTTGCATTTGGAGATGTGTCAAGTAAGAAATTGCTGCGGCTGAGGTCAAGGAGACTGTTTCCTTTTTTTTTTTTTTTCATTTTTTTTCTCTAAGGTTTTGATGGTTTCCTGTCTCACATTCAGGTCCCTCATCCATTTTGAGTTTATTTTTGTATATGGTGTCAGAAAGTGGTCTAGTTTCATTCTTCTGCATGTTGCTATTGACTTCTCCCAGCATCATCTGTTAAATAGGCTCTTTTTTTCCATTGGATACTCTTTCCTGCCTAGTCCAAGATTAATTGGCCGTACATTGTGTATAACATTCTGAGTTAGCTATTCTATTCCATTGGTCTGTGTGTCTGTTTTTGTGCCAATACCATACTGTCTTGATGATTACAATTTGTAGTAGAGACTAAAGACTGAGATTCTGATATCTCCCATTTTAGTTTTATTCTTCAATATTACTTTGGCTGTTCAGGTTTTTTGTGGTTCCATACAATTTTAAGATAATTTGTTTTAACTTTGAGAAGAATGCTGGTGCAATTTTAATTGGGACTGCATTGAATGTGTGGATTGCTTTGGGTAGTAATGACATTTTAACAATATTTATTCTTCTGATCCGTGAGCATGAAATGTTTTTCCATTTCTTTGTGTCTTTTTTCAATTTTCTTCATAAGTTTTCTATAGTTTTCATCATACAGATCTTTTGTCTCTTTGGTTAGGTTTATTCCTTGGTAGTTTATGTTTGTTTGTTTGTTTTTTGTTTTCTCTTCTCCAGGGACGGTTCTATGAGCAATTTCAGCTTTTCTTTCCTTTCCCCTGGACTCAAGGCAGCTCACCACCACTTGGTGGTTAATTACTCACTGCAGCTGCACGCAAGCTGGGTTTCTTCCCCTCCCTCAGTATCTCTGGGTCCCCTCCGCTTTTATCTTCCCCAGTTCGCACTCACTCACTTATGAGATTTCCTTCCCAGTGTACTCTTTCTTGTCTCTTCCCGAACTCCTGTGGCTCAGTGTCCTACGAATTCAGGCCTTCTCTGTTTGAGAGATGTGTGCAGGCGAAATGTATGGAGTTCCCTACTTCTCCGCTATCTTGTCTTCTTCCTTTTCTATGCCTTTTTCAAGCCCAATGATTAATTTTATGACTATTCTTCTAAATTCTTGGTCTGTTATGTTGATTATATCGGTTTTGACCATTTCTTTAGCTATCACTTCTTCCTGGATTTTTTTTTTTTTTAGGAGAGTTCTTCTGTTTCTTCATTTTGGCTACCTTTCTGTCACCTGTAAGTTTTAAAGCTTGTTATTCACTCTGCACCTTCAAGTATTGCTATGTAAAAGGAGACTCATAGACTGTCCAGGTCCTCACCATTCAGGAAGTGATTTTTTAATGGTGTACCTAGGTCTCTCTTGTTGTGACTTTGGTAATTTTATTTTTCTACTCATAGTGATATTTGGGGCTCTCCACCATGTGTACTTTGGTTTGTTCTTTGAGGTAATCATGGAAAGAAAACAGAGAAACAAACATGTAATAAAAGCATGCAAACACACAAACAAATCAAACAAACAAGGAACCAGTCCCAAAAAAACAGTCAAAGCAAAACAACCAAAGAGGAGGGACAGTCTAGAAGCATAAAACCAGAGGTCCCAGCTACAAATCAAGAGCGCGGTGGAGGCAGTGCTGATGGAAGAGCATATGAGCGAAATGACAGGGGTGGGGAGAAAGAGAAATTGAACATTGACCAGGCAGAGAGATTAAAAGGCTTAATCTAGAGAGAGAAAAAGAATTCGGCAGGAGGTGAGGAGAAAAAAAAATGACGATAACTTTACCCAGAGAAAGTATATAGTGTGAATATTTCAGAGAGAGAGACAGGAAAGTAAGGAAGGAGGTGTAGAACATGCATCAAGAGAATCAATTATATATGCCTGTTTAAGCAAATCTATAACCAGAATAACCAGTCCGGAAGAGGAGAAGGATAAGAATGAGAAAAGAGAATATATCTGAATAGCAAGAATTGATCTAGTGTTAATCACTGCAATGCAGCAATGCTGTTCTTGGGGGAGGGGGCTGTCTGTTTCTGCAGCCTCTACAGGCTCCTAGCAGCTACCCAGAACAGATGGCTGTGGTTTGGTGTAGCTGGGTCTTGCTTCCACTGTGGTCCTCCAGGCCACTCCCTGAGGCTCACCTTGTTGGTTGTGGGGAGAAAGATGGTGATCCCTCACCATCTCACCCTCACCATGGTTCTCCTAGAACCAGCTGTTCCAAATCACTTCTTTGGTTCTGATCTCACTGTGTTCTGGGTGCAGCAAAGTTGGGCCATGTCCTGTGTCCTACACCCAGCCACGTTTCAAGCTCTTACTCCGAGTGAACTAATATAACTCCCCAAAATGTAATACTGCAAGCTGGGGCACTTCCTAGCAGTGGTCCGAGCAGGGGGCCGAACAGGGGACTGGTTCTTCCTGATGCCGACTGTGTTCCTTGTGTACCATCTATCCTAGAGGGAATTACTGGGATGGGGCACCCAGCTCAAAGAAAGCCCCACAGTTAGAGATGGGATCTCTCTCCGAAAACCTTATAGTTAGAGATGGGATGATAGGATCCCTCTCTGTCCTGGGCTGAGGGTTTTCTCTTCTTCAGATATAGTTCTACAATTCCCCAGCCACTTTTTCTCTTCCCTTTGTCTCTCCGCAGAAAGAGTTCCCTCTCCGTGCCTCTGTGATCCGGCCCAATTTTACCTTCCCCAGTTTACAATCACGCACCTATGAGGCTGTCTTTTTTTTTTTTTAATATTTTTATTTATTTCTAGAGAGAGAGAGACAGCGTAAGCAGGGAGGGTCAGAGAGAGAGAGGGAGACACAGACTGAACAGGCCTGGTGGCTCTGAGCTGGCAGTCAGCACAGAGCCCGACGCGGCCCGAACCCACGAACTGCGAGATCATGACCTAAGCAAAAGTCGGACGCTCAACCAACTAAGCCACCCAGGCGCCCCGAGGCTGTCTTCTTAATGGACTCGGTCTCCTTCCTTCCCAGGCTCTTGTGGTTCAGAGTCTTTTGGCTTCAGCCTTTCTTTGTTTGAGAGATGCAGGCGGGAAGTACTGAACTCCCTACTTATCTGCCATCTTGGCCCAGCTCCTCTCCCCCAGCCACGTTTTTGAAATCAATAAGTGGCAGAGTAGCCAGCACACAATCCTTCCCTCAGCTAAGTTCATTTGGAACTCTTCTTTAACCACAACTAGGATACCACATGACAGGATTCTCAAGCAAAGGTGGAACACTTCCCACTGAGAACCCTCTGAACCTCACCACAGGATGATGTTACAATATTGTTGTTCATAATAAGGAGGCTGAAATGGATACAAGCATAGGAGCATATGTACCCCAATGTTCATAGCAGCACTCTCAACAATAGCTAAAACATGGAAAGAGCCTAAGTGTCCATCAAAGGACGAATGGATCAAGAAGATGTGGTTTATCTATACGATGGAATACTACATGGCAATGAGAAAGAATGAAATCTGGCCATGTGTAGCAACATGGATGGAACTCGAGGGTGTTATGCTGACGGAATGAGTCAGGCAGAGAAGTACAAATATCATATGTTTGCACGTATAGGAGGTTTAGGAGGAACTTAACGGAGGACCGTGGGGGAGAAGAAGAGGAGAAATAGTGGGTGAGAGGGAGAGAGGCAAACCATGAGAGACTCTTGAATGCTGAGAACAAACTGAGGACTGATGGATGTGGGGGGGAGGGGGGATGGGCATGGAGGAGGGCACTTATGGGGATGAGCACTGGGTGTTATATGGAAACCAACTTGACAATAAACTATTTGTTAAAAAAAATAATAAAAAATATCAGATTGAGTAAAAAATAAATTAAATAAATAAATAAATCTGGTCAGAGAAATAAATAAATAAATATTTTATCCAGTGCTAAAAAAAAAAGAAACGACAAAAATATAATCTTTCTTAAGTAGAACAAATAAGCCTTTATTGTTAGCAAAATAAATAAAAAATAGCAAGATGAGTTGGGAGGAAAACCTTTCTCACGGCTTTTCTCAAAACAAATCAGCTTTGTTTTCTGAGATGACTACAATGCTATTATCCCATGATTTACAAACTGTAGTTTATGTTTGAATTATCTGGAGGTTCCTACTTGTGCTACAGTTTGTATAAAGAGTGAAAGAGAGAGAGAGTGAGAGAAACAGACCCTTAATTATAGAGAACAATCTGATAATTTCCACAGGAAAAGTGGGTAAGGGGATAGGTTAAATAGATGATGGGGATTAGGGAGTGCACTTGTGATGAGCACTGGGTGTTGTATAGGAAGTGTTGAATCACTATGTTGTACACCTGAAACTAATATTATGCTGTATATTTACTAACTGGGATTTAAATAAAACTTTTAAAAAATCATCTGGGTATATCCCAGAAACTGGTTGAGGTATGGTAAGGCTAGTGAGTCTGCATTCTTAGTTTTCTAGTAATTCCAAGCTAAGCAGTCTGGATACCATAGTCTGAAATCAATGCCCAACAGAGAAAGAAAAATACCTTCTTTTTTCTTTCTTTCTTTCTTTCTTTCTTTCTTTCTTTCTTTCTTTCTTTCTTTCTTTCTTTCTTTCTTTCTTTCCTTCCTTCCTTCCTTCCTTCCTTCCTTCCTTCCTTCCTTCCTTCCTTTCTCTCTCTCTCTCTCTTTTTAATGTTGCCAAAGCCTCTCTAGCAATAAAGCTATAAAAATATGAAAGGGAATTATTTCTGTCAAGAAACATTTTATTTTCTTGCTGACACTGCAACTGTTAGTAGCTTGCACTTTAGAAATTATAGGCCTATCTATATGCAGGTTTTAAACAAAAATTAGATAATCTAAAAATTAGATGAGACAGCATGATTATCAATAAACATCCAGTATCAAGGCCATTGCACAAGCTTTATTGTGCCTCTGAGTTGTCAAAAATACTGTACTATAACAGACAAACTTTTATTCAGCTTGTGCTTAGTTTATAATCAACCTTAATGAGTGCCTACTATAAGGAGTTTGCACCTTAATTGTAAACTAGTGAAAAGACTTGGGAATTTCTAGTAAAACTGAGGTAGGAGGAAAATATTTCAGATTTCTAGGAAATAGCACCACACTGACAAAAGAGATAAGTTCAATAGGACAGAGTTCCTGCTATATCTCTCTCGAATGATTTGTATTTTTTTTTCACTAGCATTAATGGATAAACTGGGAAATGAAGTGAAAACCCAAGGCCACTGTTCAAGGCATGAATAACCAAAACAATCTTGAAAATAAATGACCTTAATTTTGAGTCACATGTTCCCTGTTAAAGCATGTTCAAATGCTACATATAGATATCAAAACAGTATAGTATAGGCATAAGAATAGGCATATAACCTAATAGAATTTCAAGCCTAAAAATAAACCCTTATATTTCTGGCCAGTTTATTAAGAAGGGAATGACAAGACAATTCAGTTATGAAAGAATAACTGTCTCTAGTACAGTATTTTTGACACAGACTGCAAACAGACACATGAAAAGATGCTCAACATCACTAATGGCCAAGGAAATGCAGATCAAACCATAATCAGATACTGTCTCACACCATAATGAGATACTGTCTCACACCAGTCAGAATGGCTAGTACAAAACTACAAGGAAAATCAAGTGTTGGTGAGGATGTAGAGTAAAGGGAGCCCTGGTACATTATTGTTGGGAATGTAAATTGGTGCAGCCACTATAGAAAACAGTATAAATATTCCTGAAAAGAAAACTAAAAACGGAAGTACCATATAATCCAATAATTCTTTGTTTTTAATTTTTAAATGTTTTATTTATTTCTGAGAGAGAGAGAGAGAGAGAGAGAAAGAGACAGCGCCAGCAGGGGAGGGTCAGAGAGAGAGGGAGACAGAATCCGAAGCAGGTTCCAGGCTCTGAGCTAGATGTCAGCACAGAGCCCGATGCAGGACTCAAACCCAGGAACCATGAGATGATGACTTGAGCCAAAGTCAGATGCTCAACTGACTGAGCAACCCAGGCACCCCTGTATGATCCAGTAATTCTACTTCTGATAATTTATCCAAATTAAATGAAAACACTAATTCAAAAAGATAAAATGTGCCCCTATGTTCATAGCAGCATTATTTGCAATAGCAAAGTTATGAAAGCAACCTAAATGCTCATCATAGATGAACGGATAAAGAACATGTGATATATATGCACAATGAAACTGTACTCATCCATAAAAAAGAATGAAATGTTCCCACTTGTGACAACATGGGTGGACATAGAGGGTATTATACTAAGTGACATAAATCAGAAAAAGACAAATTTTATGACTTTATGTATATGTAGAGTCTAAAAGACAAAGAACAAACAACAATAGCAAAAAACCAAAAATACTTAAAGAAACAAGCAGGTGATTGTCAGAAAGGAGGATTGTAGGGGATAGAAAGATAGGTGAAATAGGTGAAGGATATTGAGAGGTACAGACTTCCAGCTATAGAACAAATAAGAGGGTGAAAAGTTTAGCATCAATAAATATAATCCATAGGGGAGGGGAAGGGGGAAAAACAGTTGGGGGAGAGGGAGGAAGGCAAACTATGAGAGACTCTTGAATACTGAGAACAAACTGAGGACTGATGGGGGGGAGGGGAAGGGGGCTGTTGGCATGGGGAAGGGCACTTGTTGGGATGAGCACTGGGTGTTATACGGAAACCAACTTGACAATAAACTATATTAAAAATTAAAAAAAATAAATAGAATCTGTATTATTGTAACAATTTTGTTTGGTTACAGACAGTAATACATTTATCATAGTGAGCATTTTATAATGCGTATAATTATCAAATTGCTAAGTTGTACACCTGAAACTAATATATGTCAATTATACTTCAATTTTAAAAAAGGATGATCAACATCATGAATCATTAGGTAAATGGAAATCGTATTTATAATGAGATCTCTCTTCACACCCACTAGGATGGTTTAAAACTAAGAACTAGCATTTGTGAGGTTATAGTGATATCGGATACCATTCATTGCTAGTAGGAATGGAAAATTATGCAGCCACTTTGAAAATGTCTGGTAGTTCCTCAAAAATTAGTTACGATATGACCCAATAATTGCACTCTTGGGTATATATTCAAGGGAAATGAATATATCCATCCACACAAAATCTTGCATTGAAATGTTGATAGTAGCATTATTCATAATAGCCACAAAATGGAAACAGCTCAAATGTTTATTAATTAAAGAATGGATTTAAAAAAGTTGTATATCTTTACAATGGAATGTTATTTAACAGTACAAAAATACGGTTTTGATACATGCTACAACATTGATGAAACTTCAAAATCTTATTCTAAATAAAGCCTGAAACAAAAAGGCCACCTATTATATGACCTCATTATATAAAACGTCTAGAATGGGCAAATCTATGGAGAGATAAAGTAGGTCAGTTGTTGCCTGGGGCTGCGGGTGGTTTGGTAAAATATGGGTGACTGCTAATGTGCATGGAGTTTCTTTATAGAATAATAAAATGCTCTAAGATTAGATTGTGATAGCTGCTCAACTGAATGAGTATACAAAATAATGGATTTTACGCTTTAAATTCAAAAGTATAAGGTATATGAATTATTTCTGAATAAATCTGTTTATCAAAAACAGTATAATTTGTGGGGTCCTGGTGGCTTAGTCGATTAAGTGTCTGACTTTGGCTCAGGTCATGATCTCACAGTTGGTGGGTTCAAGCCCTGTTGTCCACTCTGTGCTGATAACTCAGAGCCAGAAGCCAGTTTCAGATTCTGTGTTTCCCCCTCTCTCTGCTCCTCCCCCTTCACGATCTCTGTCTGTCAAAAATAAATAAAAATGTTTAAAAAATTTATACAATTTTTAAATAGTATAATTTTTACATTTCCCCCAAATTTTCCTTAGGGTTATTATTTCTTTTGAGAGAGAGAAAGAGGGGGAGAGAGAGAGATAGAGTGAGAGAGAGAAAACAGGGGAAGGGTAGAGAAAGAGTGAGAGAGGGAATGTCAAGCAGTCTCCGTACTGTAAGCACAGAGCTCAACGTTGGACTCAAACTCACAAACCGTGAGAATATGACCTGAGCAGAAGTTGGATGCTTATCTGATTGAGATACCCAGGCACCCCCTTTTTCCAAAATTTTCTATCAGTGCAATAACAGCTTCTCACTGATCTTTCTTCGTGAAAGCTGTTAAATCAGAATAAGGGGCTTATCTCTCACCCATTTATTTTCTCCTAAAACCCAGGTAAATTAGAAGGAACCTTACTACTTTTGGCTCAAGTATTTTATATTTCCTATGAAGGCAAGGTTAAAAAATTAGAATATTAGTTATATCTACTAAGACTATATCTATAAATTTGCTGAAACCTTTTTTATTTCAACTTCTGAAAACTGGTTACTCAAAAACAAAACTATAAACAATATCCATCAGTGAGTCACAATGAAGAATTAGTGTTAATGGTTAGAAATTGTAGACAGGCCTATAAAGATAGCTTTCTAAAATTTTGAATATTTTTGTTTACTCATAATGAAAGAAGCTTCTTTAAGTGGGCTAGATGACCCAGTGTTGTAGATTCAGTCATGTAATGAGGCTTCAGATACCTCCAAACTGAAATTGTTTGAGATTTCTGGCCAACTGCCCCCACGTATTTTCATTATATATATGAGCAGAGATTTTAGTGCGAATTGCCATTAAGATGCACAAAAAATTCAGGTAGCATGCACTCAAAAAAATACTTCGTGATAGATTGATTGAATCAAGGTGAATTAAACACAAAGGTTTTATATAGGTCTGTTAAAAAATTACTTTGTTTTCCACTTTTGATTTGACTTCGAGAACCAGGTTTTAAAATATAACTTCATATATAAAAATATATATATAACTTCATAAAATTATTCCAGAAGTTTCCTTAAATTTCTATTTTTTGGAATAGCTTGAGAAGAATGGATATTAATTGTTTTAAATGGCTTGTAGAATTCCCCAGGGAAGCCATCTGGCCCAGGGCTCTTGTTTGTTGGGAGATTTTTGATAACTGATTCAATTTCCTCACTAGTTATGAGTCTGTTCAGATTTCCTATCTCTTCCCGTGTGAATTTTGGTAGTGAGTGTATGTTTAGGAATTTATCCATTTCTTCTACGTTGTCTAGTTTGTTGGCATATAATTTTTCATAGTATTCCCTGATGATTGCTTGTATTTCTGAGGGGTTGGTTGTAATCCGTTCATTTTCATTCATGATTTTGACTATTTGAGTGCTGTCTCTTTTCTTTTTGAGAAGCCTGGCTAGAGGTTTATCAATTTTGTTTATTTTTTCAAAAAACCAACTCTTGGTTTCATTGATCTGTTCAACTGTTTCCTTCGTGTCTATATTGTTTATTTCTGCCCTGATTTTTATTATTTTTCTTCTTCTACTGGGTTTGGGGTGCTCCTGTTGTTCTGCCTCTAGTAGCTATAGGTGTGCTGTTAGATTTTGCACTTGCGCTGTTTCTAATTTCTTGAAATAGGCCTGGAGTGCAATGTACCTTCCTCTTAGGACTCCCTGTGCCGCATCCGATAGAGTTTGAATTGTTGTGTTTTCATTTTCATTTCTTTCCATATATTTACACTGTTGATAGGAATGCAAGCTGGTGCAACCCCTCTGGAAAACAGTGTGGAGGTTCCTCAAAAAATTAAAAATAGAACTCCCCTATGATCCAGCAATAGCACTGCTAGGAATTTACCCAAGGGATACAGGAGTGCTGATGCATAGGGGCACATGGACCCCAATGTTCATAGCAGCACTTTGATCAATAGCTAAATCATGGAAAGAGCCTAAATGTCCATCAACTGATGAATGGATCAAGAAGATACGTTTTATATATGCAATGGAATACTACATGGCAATGAGAAAGACTGAATCTGGCCATATGTAGCAACATGGATGGAACTTGACGATGTTATGCTGAGTGAAATAAGTCAGGCAGAGAAGGACAAATACCATATGTTTATACATATAGGTGGATTAGGAGTAAGTTAATGGAGGATGATGCAGGAGAAGAAGGGGGAAAATAGTGGGGGAGAGGGAGGGAGGAAAACCATGAGAAACTCTTGAATGCTGAGAACAAACTGAGGGCTGATGGGTTTGGGGGAGAGAGGCAGGAGGGTGATGGGAATGGACGAGTGCACATGTGGGGATGAGCACTGAGTGTTATATGGAAACCAACTTGACAATAAACTATTTACGAGAAAAAATATATAACGTCACCACCAACCAATCTATCAATGAGATGTCACTTTAACTTTTCTTTAAATTATTCTCTTCAGATCTTGAAAATTATTTTTTCACCTGGAAAATCTCTCCAATGGAGATATTCTGCCAGATCATGAAATGAGACGGAAGCCTACATTTTACCCTAAAAATACAATCAGTTATATATAAAGAGTCACTGCATTGCTTGTCCCTGTCTATATGTTTCTCTCTCATTCACACACCCACACACACACACGGTTTTTATTATAGCCTCTGAACTTGTAGTTTTGTGCACTTTGTACTGGAGAGGTGGTTTTTCTTTAATTTTGAAGCATAAAAATAATCACTGGGAGGGCATCACCCAAACATATCCTCATTTCTTCAAATTATAAGAAACACTGGAGCTAAAGGACCCAGCAGAGGGGCATCATATTGTGAAATGATTTAGGTATTATAAACATTAAATATCTGAGGACCTTTATTTAGTGTCAGCATATGGTGTTGTGCTGAGCCCTATACCATGATAAGCACATAGGCACAGAATTTTCCTTCTGGGAGATGAATTTACCTTCCTTAGAGTAGCGTAATTACCTAAGTGTTCATTAATGGAAAAATCACATACACATGGATAAAGCTGAGACCCATATGGGTTACTCAAAGCGTACTGAAGAAGTATTGTCACCAAAACTTCTCAAAACAATTTCTAATCTCCTATAGAGGTCACGCTTTGCAGCCATTATGTAAAAATCACACTCTCTCACTTATATGTAAATAAAAAGGAAATAATCACAAAACTAAGAACCCCTGTGGGTTGTAATGTTAGCAGAAGTGCTGATTAAACAAAATGCTTTATAGATTTTTGTTTGACTTTAAAATCAAGTACAACAGGGGATCCTGGGTGGCTCAGTCAGTTCAACATCTGACTCTTGATTTTAGCTCAGGTCATGACCTTACAGTCCTTGGCTTTGAGTGGGGTTCTGCGCTGGCAGCACAGAGCCTGCTTGGGATTATCTGCCTCCTTCTCTCTTTGCTCCTTCCCTGCTCATGATTTCTGTCTCTCAAAAATAAATAAATATTCAATTTTTTAAAAAAAATGTATAAAATCAAGTAAAACAAAAACAGTGTTTTCTATTTTGGAAAATATAACCTTTGGGAAAGGTTTGATAAACAAGATGAAGTTTTTCACTAACTCAAAGTAAAATGTGCAAAGAGCAGAACTTCTAAACTTTATTGTTTCTGATCTTACTAAAATATACAGGGGCTTCCATGTGGCTCAGTCAGTTTGGTGTCCTATTCTTGATTTCAGCTTGGTTCATGATCTCAAGGTTTATGAGATCGAGCCCCACATCAGGCTCTGTATTGACAGTATGGAGCATGCTTAGGATTCTTTCTCTCCATCTCTGTCTGCTTCTCCTCCACTTGTGCTCTCTGTCTCTCCCAAATAAATAAACTTAGAAAAAATAAAACCATTCAGTGTTGGAGCTGAGAAGGTCATGAGAGGTCATCTAGTCCCCTGGTACCCAAATGCTAGCCTTAGAATGGATTCATACGTGTCATCCAGTATATTTTTAAGTAGCCAATCTCCATACTAAATTGACATACTAAATTGTTTCGTTTGTACTAGAACGGAATTTGTAATTTAAAACAAGATTCTTGAGATTACTCTGACATAGATACAGGTTTGAAAAATGTTAATTTGATCTAAAATGGAATAAATTTTGACATGTAAACTCTTCTGCCAAAACGACCAAAAATCTATCAAAATCATATAGGTGTGTGTAAACAATAATATATTTAGATATATAACTTATAGTTAAATTAAATTTCATAAAAATAGATGATAGATAAGTGATAGATAGTAATGAGAGAGAGAGAGAGAAAGAGAGAGAGAGAGAGAATGTGCATCAGAGAGCCACTGAAGCAACCAGAATTTCAGGAGTTAAGATTCTGGAAAAAACGGATCCACATAGAGGTGGGGTGGCATTCTACATCCATACTGTTTTCCTTTAGACATTTGGTAATACTGGACATAAGACAAAAAGGCTGAGATTCTGGACCTCGAATCCCCTATCCCTTACACAAGTAGAGGAGTTATACTGTGAGACACAAAATAAAACAAAACAGTAGAGTTTCTGGCAATTTCATTGGGCTGTAGAGGAAAATAATAGAGACTTGAGGATCGTGGGTCCCACTAGAAATGGAATGGGGCTTTACTCATTACCCATTACTCATAATATTTGCCAAAGTATAAAGTTGTGTAGAACAAGAGTTTAATTAATTAGCTAAGCAGAAAGCCTCTTGTAAACCAGTCCAGAGTTTCTAACAATCTTATGGTGCTGTAAAAATGAATAACTGCATGGTGGAGAAGGTACCCAGTCAAACTTCATCCCTCTCGTGTGACCACCAGAGGGCTCTGTTGAAGGGTAAGTGACTTAGAGGCAATTTGTTCTTATACATACCGCAACATAGCCTCAAGGAAGTTCCATTTCTGCATTGTTATTAACCTCTACACTATATGTCTTGCAAGAAAAGAATGGACTTTTTCAGAAGGAAGAGTGTATAGTACAGATAATCTACAAATTTTCTAACACAAATTCTGACAGTTGACAGAAATTTAAAATATGTGTCTAGGAATGATATCAATTCACCAAAATCCGAGAGAGAGAGAGAGAGAGAGGTGATAAGAGACCCATAGATGATCCAGATATTGATGATAGCAGATAAAGGTTACAAATTAGCTATGGTTCATATATTTACTAAAATAAAATGGGAGAAAACAGATGAAAATATGGAGAATCTTCACCAGAGAATTTGAATCTATTAAAAATGGAAACGGAAAAAAAAAAAAAAAAACAGTTACAGAGGGTGGAGGCAAACCATAAAAGACTCTTAAATACCGAGAACAAACTGCAGGTTAATGGGGTGGGGGAGAGAAGAAAGGGATAACGGGCATGGAGGAGGGCACTTGTGGGGATGAGCACTGGGTGTTGTATGGAAACCAATTTGACAATAAATTATATTAAAAAATGTAAATGGAATTAAAATTCTAGAATAAAAAAGTACAGTACTTTAAATTAAAAGGAGTATATTTAGGTTTAACAGATTAGAGCAGAAGAACATCGATGAACTGGAAAGCAGATCAATAGAAAAGCCTAAGAAGAAAAATAAATACACTAATAACGTTGGAAAGAATATGAGAGACATATGGAATGGAATGGGATGGTTAGGGAAAAGTTAAAAAATGACAGCTTACACAGTGATTCAGAGGTACTTGTGTTTTGATTTAGACTGTAGTATTGTCACATAGTCTATTAATCTTCAAAGTGGGCATTGGTTGACAACTTTGTGGTGGGAAGGATGTGGATATTATAACTTCTATTTATGTTTTAAACTCATTTTTAAAGAAATTCCTTTTTATCCTTTTTAAAATATATAAAAATCATACATGGTAGTACATGAATGTACATAAATAAAAAACATATATTGGGGTGTGAATGCATTAACAAAGGATTATTTTCTTTAAATAAATGATATATATGATAAAAATATTTGGAAACCTTTGGCCTATTCTATAGTTGGGAGTGTTTTCTTGGACATTAAATGTCAGCACAGTAACTTTTCCTAAAATAATGATTACCTTGCTATATAATATTATCTGAAATTAGACTTTTTGAATAAATGTATTCATGGACACTTTCATTATACCAGGTGCTCAGCAAATTCTAGAAAACATGTGACAAAGACTATTTCATTGGCACAGAGGTCCATAGGAAAAATGGTAAAATGAGCATAATTTTTTTATGGAAGTATATACCCATTCCTTTTAAAACTTCCCCATATCTAAAATCTTTCCTACCAAGAATACATTTATTTTTCCCACCTTTCTAATTATTATTTACCCTCCTCCAATTTTTCCCTACTCACTCTGCCCAGGCTTTTGAAGTGAAAAACATACTTCAAAGCTCTTTTTTTTTTTTTTCATTAAACCAATAAAAACCTACAGGCTATCAATTTTGACTTTGCAACTAATTTCAAGAGTTTGGTAGTTAAGGGGAAATAATTTTATTTATTAATAAAATATTAAGCGTAAAACCCTTAAAATTCTGTTACTATATGTTAAAATGTTTTATAAAAGTTTGTTAACCCAGTGTGGTATAAAGACATGAAACTTGGAGTCAGAATGATATTTGTTAAATGTCCTTTCCTCTCACTTCTAAATATAACGTCTTGGAAATGTCAGTTATTTTTTGTTTTTAGTTTTTGTTTTCCTGTCCATAAAATGGAAGTTATACCTATGGGACATAGAAAAATAGTGTTATGACTCTATAATTAGGGTTTCCTGAGAATACTTTATGTTCACCTTGTAATCTAAAGGATGACTAAATAGTGAGAGATATATTTCCTCAGAAAATACCTATGTTCCAAAAGAGGATGAGACCCAAAGCCATGGAGACTTTCCAGGGGTTGTCAACCCTGAAACATTCTCTTTCCCACCCATAGATATTTACTTATGACTCAAAGTTTAAAAACCTAAGGCCATCTTCTTCCTGCTAAGGAGATTTGTTTACACCAGGGAGATTAAGTTTATATTCCTCCCTCTCTCAGGAGGGGGAAGGAAATTGTATATAAGCTCTCAGATTCTTATTTTCAGAGGTCTCTTATTTTCAGAGGTTTCTTATTTTCAGAGGTCTCTTTCTTTATGTGGATGGTGACATCTTCCCCTCATCACTGTAGGGGGGTTGGATATTTGCAGCAAAAGATAACCAATCTGTTTCATGCTAGTAGTCAAACTAATTTGTCTTTACCCAGAAATGTCATGTCAACTTTCATATTAATATTAAAAATATTATAAAATTTGTCAATATCTGCCTTATCAACTATACAGAGGAGGGTAAAATGAGATGGTGAAAATGAAAGGATTAAGAAACAGCTTATACATCCCAGGAGATGATTTTCTCCAATTTTATTTTGTTGCTATTCTTTGTGAAGTAGTAGGATTTTTTTCCTAACTTAAAGATGCCCAGAATTGTGTACTTTAATATTTGAAATTTGCTTATGCATTCCTTGTGCCTTATCTAGGCTCCAAGTGAGGGGAATTTTAAAAGCTATTAGAACACCTTTTATTAACTATAACTTTAAAATTTAAATGGATGTTCCAGTTATTAGGAAAAATTATAGCAAATATTATAGCTGGAACTCTTTTTTTTAAATACTTTTTTTAATTTATTTCTAGGAGAGAGAGAGAGAGATAGAGTGAGCAGGGGAGGGTCAGAGAGAGAGGGAGATACAGACTCTGAAGTAGGCTCCAGGCTCTGAGCTGGCAGTCAGCACAGAGCCCGACGCGGGGCTCGAACCCATGAACCGCGAGATCATGACCTAAGCGAAAGTCGGACGCCCAACCGACTAAGCCACCCAGGCGCCCCTATAGCTGGAACTCTTAACTCATGTTATTGTCAAGATGTTTAAAATAATGTTTATAATCTTTAAAGAGTAGAAAAAATTACTTATGAATCATAGTACCAAGAGACAAAGTTAACATTGGCAGCCTGGACGCTTCTTGCTGAGGTGTTATGTGGAAATAAAATTAACATATTCACACATTGAAAAATGTCTTTCCTAAAAAGAGATAGGTTATCTTTGATAACATTTTTAGACATTTAAGTCTTTCCATTTCATTGAAAATATATGATTAAAAATGTTTACTTCTTTTTAAAATTTGAACATAAAAATCATTTACGTAGCCTAAAAATTGAGTACACCGAAAATAATTCACCTCATAAATGAGGCAACAGAGTACAGAGTATTTCTTCCTATATCTGCCTTTCTGATAGAAAGTTCTGAAGTTAGGGGGCACTCCAAAGATAGAACCCTCTTTTCAAGGTAATGACATATACATTTATTCAACAAGGCAGCTTTCTCCAAATGTCAATGTTTCAGCCCCAAGGATATACTTTTTTCAGCCTCTGGATATACTTTAGAAAATACAGTTATTTAAATAAAACATTTCCTTTGGCATTCTTTTTGATGAGCCATATCTAACAGAGGGAGTTCCAATATTCTGATAGTGCTGACTCTATAGTAAAGGGAAGGCATAATTTATGCCTTTTATTTATTGCATTTTCCCCATCTTTTAAATTTCTATTATCCTATAGATAGGCTGGTTCTCTGATATAATAAATTTAAAAAAGCATATAATTCAAGAGATGTTGCTTAAGCATATATATGATATAATATTATATAATTTGAATATATAGATATGTGAATATTAATGTATATATGTATATCTACTTAAGTGCCCAGTGTCATTCTTTTACTATGTGTTTACTATGAGAAACACATAGATACTGTATTAGTTTAATTTTCGTAACAGCTTTTTATGATTGGAATTATTATTGTTCTCATTTTACAGATGAGAATGTGACTTAAAGATCCTACTTACCTAGAATTAGTAAGTGGGAGCCAGGATTTGGACTGGGTCTATCTGACTCCAATGCCAAAGCTGTGAAAAACAATACAAAGTGCTTCTAAAGTTACGGACAAAAATCAAAGTTTTAAAGTATGGCAGGGGCTCCTGGGTGGCTCAGTCGGTTGAGCTTCTGATTTCAGCTCGGGTCATGATCTCACAGTTTGTGGGTTCGAGCCCTGCGTTGGGCTCTGTGCTGGCAGCTAGCTCAGAGCTTGGAACCTGCTTCGGATTCTGTGTCTCCCTCTTTCTCTGACCCTCCCCTGCTGGCGCTCGCTCTCTCCTCTCTCTCTCTCTCCTCTCTCTCTCTCCTCTCTCTCTCTCTCTCTCTCTCAGAAATAAATAAAACATTTAAAAAATAAAGTATGGCAGCCAAAGAAGTGCTGTTTAAAATAACGTGTTGAGAAGTTGATTGAGATATATTGTTTTACTCTCAGCCTTTAATTGAGAGACAATGTTGAGTGGTATGAAAAGCACTGCATTTAGATTCAGAAAGATGAGTCACTAACTTGTGTAAATTTGGACGAGTTATTTGCATCCTCTAAGCAGAGTTAATATGAATATAGCTTTAAAAGTTCTTTGCACAGGGACGCCTCGGTGGCTCAGTTGGTTAAGAGTCTGATTCTGGATTTTGGCTCTGATCATTATCTCTCGGTTTGTGAGTTCCAGCCCTACATGGGGCTCAGTGCTGAGGGTGTGGAGACTACTTGGATTCTCTCTCTCTCATTCTCTCTGCTCCATCCCCACATGTTCCTGCACATTCTCTCTCTCTCTCTCTCTCTCAAATAAATAAACTTTAAAAACATAAAAAATAATAAAAGTACTTTGCACAAATAGGTGCTCAATAATTTTGAACCATTCCTGGTAGATTGCAGCTTTTCAGCTTTCCCCATAAAGATAGATATCAGACACTTCTTATTCTTCAGCTGTCCCTTTGAGTTATTTTGGCCAACAGAATATGACAGAAACAACATTGAGGTAGTTTTGATCCTAGACCTCAAAATTCTTGCACACATTTACTCTCAATTTTATAATCATACCAGAACTATCTACTGTATAATAAGAAATACATAGGCTAGTTACTCTCCCTGCCATTGTGCCCCTGCTTCCAGGGCCAACAGTCAACCAACCACCAAAAGCAGAACTGCTTGGTTAAATGGCAGCTAACTGCATACACATGACTGAGACATCAGAGGAACTTCCCAGCTGCCCAGTCCAAACTATTAACATACAGACTCTTGAACTAAATAAATGGTTATTGATTAAAGTCACTAGATATTGGAGTGATTTCATCTAGTAAAAGCCAACTGATACAGTATTTCTGTCATTCTTTTTCTTAATCAATCAACCAAGTCAAGTACTCATGCAACACCATGCCACCAGTTAGGAGAGGGGGGATACAAATGAATTATAAGGCATATTTCCTGGTCTCACAGGGCTAACATTCTTCTACATAAGATGAAAATGACACATATGGAAGAATTATATACAGGGTACAAGATAGGATATAATCAGATGCTAATTCTCCATATATATGAACTCCTCTGTAGGAATATTATATTACTAAGGAAGCAAATTCATACTTCCAGGCTACTCAATTCCTACTTAATGGAAATACCTATAGAAAGTCATTTTTATTCCCGTGCTTCCATGACCGTAATTGAGAGATCTAGATTTGTGGCAGTTGATTTGAGAAAGAGCTGGTGAGAGTGGATAAAATCCTTTCTGGTTCCTGAGAGAAAGCTCCCCATTGGGACAACTTTAGACTGGATTACTGAAAAAAGTATGTGAGTCACACAAATGAACTGATAGAAAGGAGGAAAGGGAAAGTGGTAATTTCCATCAGTAAGCTTGCTGTGGAAGTATGAAAAAATTTAACCACACATAAGTGGACAAGCTTTTGTCATTGGCCACTTATGTGCAAGCATTAATGTCTGCATCAGCCAGACTAGAGAGGCAGATGTAATTAAAAACATGAGTTTTGAAGTCAGTTAGATCTAGGTTCAAATTAAAATTCTTCTACTTTTTTAATGTGTGATTTGGGGGATGTTAAATAAATCATCCTCAGTTCAGCATCCTCACTTGTAAAGGGAGGATAACGATGACACTTACCTCAAAAGTGTATTGTGAGGATAAAGGAAGGTATAGACACACACACACACACACACACACACGCACACCATATCATCATCATCATCATCATCATCACCAACATCATCATCATTCTAATCATCTAGCCCATAGCTGACATACTACTGATGCTCTCTAAACACAATAAACATCATGTGTATTTGCTTTTTGTTTAGTGTTTTCTAAACTTGGGGGGGGGAAGATTATTGAGAGGGAAGACCCAAATACACAGTTTTTGACAAATTGACCCTGAAAAATGAGTTCAATTTGGTTTTTCCACTCACTGAAGCAAAAGAAAACAAGCTGGTCACAATTGTACTTAAGTATCTGCCATGTTTAAAATATTGCTGCTTGGGACACCTGGGTGGCTCAGTTGGTTAAGCCTCCGACTTCGGCTCAGGTCATGATCTCACAGTTGGTGGGTTTGAGCCCCGCGTTGGGATCTGTGCTGATAGCTCAGAGCCTGAAGCCTGTTTCAGATTCTGTGTCTCCATCTCTCTCTGACCCTCCCCTGGTTCTAAGAGATCTCTCTCTTAGAAATAAATAAAACATTAAAATTTAAAAAAAAAGAAAAAATGTTGCTGCTTTCCCCCTTTTTTTAAATCTGAAAATTGACTCACCATTTTTCTGGAGTGATTTCTGCCACTCACATTTCTAGCTTGAGTGTCTGAAATGCAAAGCATATAAGAATGAGAGAAAAAAAGTCCACTGTGGCCAATTGTGCATTTGGTATGTGGGCTGTGAAAGGGCTTCTAAAACATACTGAGACTCTTCCAATGGCCTGCCATTATGTAAACAGTAAGTGGTGCTAACTAATGGGCTCACCTCTGACTTACAGTTCTCTAGGGAGCATCGCCCCATTTACAGTTTCTGTTCTTTGTGAATTACTAGCTAGGAAAGGATAATGAGTCCTTTGCTCACACACTCTATCTCTTTTACAGAGAAAACAAGAGGCTGCTAAGTTTTGATTATAGTCTCTTTAATGAATTGTCCATTTCTTTTTTTTCTTTTTCTTTTGCTTTCTTGTTTTCTGCTAATGATTTCCTTTTTTCTCTTTAAAGAATCTTATCTCTGGTCATGTTTTAATTCAAGCTGCAGTCATAGTTCCTTGACTAGAATTCTTTCTGTCCTCAAGTGTAGAAGAGACAAGATTTATAGCTCATGTACTCAAATGAACTCAGGAGTATTTTGTTGGTTGGTGGTGATTGGAAATGGAAATAGGAAAAGAAATTTTAGAAACATTGATTGGCAGAGCTATCTTTTTATGCTTCATTTCTGAAATGCTGACAGATTTCTTTCCACCACTCATGTTTCCACTCTCTGACCTTCCTCCACTGCACAGACTCTTCAGCCAATTGTATGTGGAGGCACTTTTAAGAAGCTAAGGTATATAAAGTGTTAATGCATAAACTTCATTACATTTATCATTTTTTCTTGTGCTTCTCCTACACAACTTTAGTCTGTATCCTGGGAAATCTACAGTGGTAAGAACGAAAATGAATCACTCTAAAAATTCTGATAGGATTGCTTTGAAATTATATATGTTCTCAAATCACATATACTGATGAAGCCAGGAGCTCAGAGCTCTTCACATCTTATCTGCATCCTCTTCGTGCTTCTTGCTTCTCTTGCCCTGGCCCTAATTCCTCTCGTTTCATACAATCAACTTTCAATTCTCAAACTTCTTTTCCTCCCAGGTTGCTGAATTTCTAGCAGCAGGATGGAAGGCAGACACAAAGGAAAAGATGGAAGATATGCATGTCTGGCTATATTCTAAGACTAAACACATATTTGAAGAGCACCCATTTTTTCCATTAGCTGTACATCTTTATTTTCTTTTATCTTTTCCTTTGATAAGTGTTACCAAGTGGTGGCTATATACAAAAACTTAAAGCATGTGTGTAAAATTGTTAATTAGATATATTTTTAGGTTGTGCAGGCATTATTAAGATAAAAACCACTAACATTTCGGTGAAACTAATATTACTAAGAACATTATGTGCATTATCTTACTTATTCTTCATAGTAACTTGATAAATAAAATGTTATTATTCCCATTTTATAAATTGGAAGCCTGAGGCTAAGAACGCTTATATAAATTTCCGAAGATAAAATTGGTAAGTAACATAACTGTAATTTAAGCCAATTTCTATTTTACTCCACAGTCAGAGCTCTCAAAGATTGTGACTAAGCTAAGCTACTCAAGATTCAATCATTTCTTACAACGTCTACACTGGATGCCTTACCCTGAGCCACACATGTCTGCACTCTGGTGGGACTACCCTTCTCAGTCAAGTTCACCTCCGTCCCATTGTGATTGGCCTCTCCCCCAGAAAACCAGAACAAGCTCCTGCCCACACCACATATCTAAACCTGAGATTTTTAAAGTTTATTTATTTGTTTGTTTGTTTGTTTATTTTGAGAGAGAGAGAGAGACAGAACAAGCGGGGTAGGGAAAGAGAAGGAGAGAGTTGAGAATCCCAACCAGCCTTTGTACTGTCAGCACAGAGCCTAATGCAGGGGGCTTGAACACATGAACTGTGAGATCATGACCCAAGCCTAAATCTAGAGTCAGATTCTTAACCGACTGAGCCACCCAGGTGTCCCTAAAGCCTAGAGTTCTAAACGTCAGCAGGCTTGAATGAAATAGGTTGGCATTACAATGCTCCTAGAGAGAAGGTTAGCAAACAACCCAGGGGAAGTCCATGAATATCTTCCTTAATATTTCTCTCCTTAAATATCTTAGTGACTATAAACTCATTGTTACCTTGAATTGCCCATTTCCTTTTCAGAAAGTATCTTGCTGAATGAACATAGGAGACTATCTTTACAACCTTGGGGTAGAAAAGGACTCCTTAATCAGAATGTGAAATAATAAAGGAAAAGATTGATATGTTTTATGTGAAAACATAAAAATAAACTTGTTCATCCAAGACACATTAGAGTTAAAACACAAGTAATAATTTGTGAAGATACTTGCATCACCTATAATTTATATAATACATTATTTATAAACTACTTGAAAAATAATAAGAAAACACAATGAGACATTTCACATAGAATAGAATATAACTGGCCCATGAATAAATAAAATATGCTTAACCTCATTAATAAGCAATGTAATGCAATTAATAATGGTTAAATAAAATTTCTACTCACCAGATTGGCAAAAATTTAAAAGATTGGCAATATCAAGTGTTGGCAAGAACATGAAGCAGCAAGAACTTTCATACCCTGCTAAGGGAAGAATACATTTCTGAGGAATAATAGTTTGAAGTGATCTAGCAAAACTGAGCATATGAATACTTTATGACCCAGCAATACTCCTAGGCATTTCTATCAACGGACAGATAAAACAAAACTCATAACAGCAATGTTCATGTCAGCAAAACTTGAATAAAACCCAATAGTCCATCAGGAGTTGACAGGAGAAAGAAATTCCATCATACTCACACAGTGGACTAGTATAAAATATTAATAAACCATAGATACAGACATCAATATGCATGAATCTCCAAAGTTCAATTTTGAGAAAAAGAAAAAAGTGACATAAAGATGTATATAGCATCATAATATTTATATAAAGTCCAAAGACAAGCAAGAATGGACAATATATTGTTTAGAATTACATACATGAGTATTAAAATATTAAAGAAAACAGAATCATTGTATAACACAAAAGTTAACATTGTGGCTATCTCTGAAATTGAGGAAATATGTGATTGGGAGTAAATAAAAAGGGATATTAAAATACCAGTATTCTCATATGTTTGCACGTATAGGAGGGTTAGGAGGAACTTAACGGAGGACCGTGGGGGAGAAGAAGAGGGGAAATGGTGGGGGAAAGGGAGAGAGGCAAACCATGAGACTCTTGAATGCTGAGAACAAACTGAGGACTGATGGGGGCTTGGGGAGATGGGCATGGAGGAGGGCACTTGTGGGGATGAGCACTGGGTGTTGTATGGAAACCAACTTGACTATAAACTATTTGTAAAAATAAACACATACATACATACATACATACATAAAAGAAAATAAATAAAATACCGGTATTCTTGTTTCTTAAGTTGAGTGTGGGAAAATTAAGGGTATTTTTAATAGAAGTATTTTAATTAACAGGTTATTATTAGTTTCTGATGTACAAAATGGATTCAATAATTATATATATTACTTAATACTCATCGTGCTAAGTGTACTATTTAATTTTTTTTTATTTGAGTATAGCTGACACACAATGTTACATTAATTTTAGGTGCAGGACCTAGTGATTCTATTAGTTTATACATTGGGTACGCTCACTGCAAATGTAGCTACCATCTATCAATACTCAACTCTATTATTTTTTTTTATTATATCCCTTATGCTGTGTCTATTATTACCATAATTTATTCTTTTCATATCTGGAAACCTGTGTCTCTTACTTCTCTTCACACACTTAGCTCAACTTCCCACCCTGCTCTCCTATGGCAATCATCAGTTTGTTCTCAATATTTAATGATTTGTTCTTTAGATTGTACCTTTTTTTACTTTGATATTTAATATTACCTTTTTAAACCATTTTATGCACTCTTTTCTTGTGCATGACATACTTTATAATAAAAAGAAAAATTCTATAGTAGTCTCCTTTTGCCTTCTGGATTCCAATGAAAGGTTTCTGTTATTCTTTGTAGGCCATGAATAATCTGGTACTTCTCTACCAAATTATTACCTACTATTTTCTAGTATTTGTTTTACCTTCCATGTACTTTCTTATGCTAGTTCTCTTATCCTGAATGCATTCCCAGCTCATTTCTCCCTATCTACTCCAAACCTATTATTGAAGGCCAACTCTATGCCCCAGTACCTTTATGAAAAGATCTGAAGGTATCCAGTCCCATATTTATTTCACCCTTATTTGCATCTTTATTGATTTTTTAAAAAGTTTATTTATTTATGTTGACAGAAAGAGGGAGAGAGAGAGAGAGCAGGAGAGGGGCAGAGAGAAAGGGAGAGAGAGAATCCCAAGCAGGCCCTTCACTCTCAGTGTAGGGCCTGACCTGGGGCTGGAACTCATGAACCAGGAGATTATTACCTGAGCCAAAATCAAGAGATGGGTACTAAACCGACTAAGCCATTCAGGCACCCCTCTTTTTGCTTTTTATATTTAGTAGCTCTGCACCACACAGTGTAGCACTTCATTGATCTCTGATTGTTTCATTTATTTTTACATTTGTCTCATCAGTACTGTGCTTCTTTAGCATCTTGTTAGGGCCTAAGTGTCCATTAACGGACGAGTGGATCAAGAAGATGTGGTTTATCTATACGATGGAATACTACATGGCAATGAGAAAGAATGAAATCTGGCCATGTGTAACAACATGGATGGACCTTGATGGTGTTATGCTGAGCGGAATAAGTCAGGCAGAGAAGGACAAATACCATATGTTTGCGCATATAGGAGGATTAGGAGGAACTTAACGGGGACCCTGGGGGAGAAGAAGGGAGGAAATGGTGGGGGAAAGGGAGAGAGGCAAACCATAAGAGACTCTTGAATGCTGACAAAAACTGAGAACTGATGGGTGTTGGGGGGGAGGGGGAGATGGGCATGGAGGAGGACACTTGTGAGGTTGAGCACTGGGTGTTATATGGAAACCAACTTGAGAATAAACTAATTGTAAAAAAAAATAGAAAAAGAAAAAATATCTGAAAGAAAAATAAATAAATAAATAAATAAATAAATAAATAAGAAGAAAAAAAGAAAAAAAATTGGTGGTTAGTGAAATTGGTTAAAAATCTGTATTACATAGACTTTATTGAAAGCTATATAGATTTAATGCATTAAAAATATACAGCAAAATAAACACAAAAGTAATCAAGTAGAGGCTCTGTTGTAATCCATAAGGGATTTTAACCTTTGACACAGTCTTTATAGACAAATTGACAAACAATGTATTTAATTGAGTATATTATGAGCTGGAATTAGAAACACTGAATGAACAGGTTTCATGTTAGTGAAATTTTGAGTAAATGCTTAAGATAAAATTAAAGTAATAAATGGCATCTTATTTCATACAAGTATTCAAATTTGCTTGTGAAGCCCCTATCCCCAAACTCCCATTTGTTTTAAGCAACAATATTACTCAGATGCATGCTTAAGCAGATTTCATATCATAAAATGATAGAACATGTACAAAGGTATTGCTGCACGTGCTGTTTTCTTATAGCTGCAAAACCACCAAATTGAAGCAAAATTTTTCGTAGACAAAATAAAACAGCTTTTTGTCTTTCCTAAAGCTCTTTATCCAGTCCAATTGTAAACTTTTGTAATGATTTCTCACACAATAGTGCCTATTTTCTTGAAGTCTTTCTGAAACCTGCAGAGCTCAATCTCTTTGAATTTGGACATAAAAGATCTGGTTTGCTAGGCACTACAACTATTTTATTGTTGTTCCCAGGCTTGCTTTCTCTAGGATATCTCTCTGTAGATGTAAAGAAAACGGATCAAATATTTGGCTTATAAATAATATTTGGAAACACCACATGGCATAGCATCAGTTAGTTTGTATTTGTGATAAAAAAAAATGAAAGAGAATTTTAGACAAACTTCCCTTCATCTGGATTCCAACATCCCTTTCTGTGTCTGCAGGTTATCCAACTATTTCATCTTTGTTATATGAGTATTACTCTCACCCAAAAAGTCACATACCAGATAATGTGCTTTAGTCAAAAGTGCAGCCTGAAAGCCAATTCTACCAACAAAAGTAGTGATCCATATATGGAGGCCAAATCAGAAACTACTCATTTTGAACTTATTGCTCAAACAAAGATGATTTAGAGAATATATGTTGTATTCATTTGTTAACTGACAAAAATAGTGGGACTGGTTTGGGGGGGTGAATATGGTTATTTCTTTTTCTTTAGGTCTTTTTAAGTTATTGCTCTGTTGGTCTTCTGCTCCTATTCATTCCTATATAGGAAAGGCTTTTTTAGTATATTAAATGCAATTCTTATAAAGTTCTGCTTTTAATAATCTTTTGTATTGCCTACATGGAAAAATAATGCCTGTAATTCAGAAAGTTGTGCCCCTATTTTGTTTCATTTTATTCTATGAAGGATGATATTTGGCATCATATGTTTTGACTACTCTAAGTTTATTCTTTTTTTTAAATATTTTTATTTATTTCTAGGAGAGAGAGAGAGACAGCGTGAGCAGGGGAGGGTCAGAGAGAGAGGGAGTCACAGACTGAAACAGGCTCCAGGCTCTGAGCTGGCAGTCAGCACAGAGCTCGACGCGGGGCTCGAACCCAGGAACCGCGAGATCATGACCCAAGCGAAAGTCGGACGCATAACCGACTAAGCCACCCAGGTGCTTCTCTAAGTTTATTCTTATTGCTTTCAAGAACACAGAGAGGATTTATAAATGGAAAATAATAATAAAACATTAAAGCACATTTTGTGGGGTGTTTCCATGTAATTTAACAGAAATAAATACTACATTCTGAAGTAAGTTATTTAAAGTTATGGAATTTTCTTTGAAATATAAAGAGGTTTAAGCTCAAAAATAAGTTATTTTCAGGATTCTTCCTCCATATAGTATGACATATTACCAGGAAATGAAATATTTGCTAATCAGAAGAGTGGGTCAGATGAGGTGTTTCAAGTATAATAGTATAAATAAACTTTTGACTTATCATCAGCATCAATAAAACAGTTGGATGAATTCATATTTTATGTAGTTGTGTGGTTCTGATTTACTCTCACTTTGAACCTTTCTCACATTCCCTTAAACTCTGGAACATTAGCTCCTTCCTACCTCACAGCAGTAAAGTGAAAGAGACAATGCAATTAGGAAATGTTCTCTATAGGGGCGCCTGGGTGGCTTAGTCGGTTAAGCGTCCGACTTTCGCTTAGGTCATGATCTCGCGGTTCGTGGGCTCGAGCCCCGCGTCGGGCTCTGTGCTGACTGCCAGTTCAGAGCCTGGAGCCTGTTTCAGTCTGTGACTCCCTCTCTCTCTGACCTCCCCTGCTCACGCTGTCTCTCTCTCTCTCTCTCTCTCTCTCCTAGAAATAAATAAAAATATTAAAAAAAAAACCAATATAACAATGGGCCATTTTAAAAAATGCCCACAAAAATCTTCAGGATAAGTAGAAAAGCTATTGCATTGGCTCTTTATTTCCTTCAGATCCTGAAGCTCTTGGTGTGTGTGCGTGTGTGTGTGCGTGTGTGTGTGTGGTACGCGTGCGTGTGTTTTGGCTGAGAGGATGTAATGGAAGTAGAAAATGGATAGTGAGACAGGAGGTGGTGAGACCTGGACATGACACAAGGATAATAACAAAATTTCACTGCTGGTTTTATCAAAATACTTTCATAGTAAAATATGTCCTCTCAGAAAGCATTACCAGATGGAGTAAAGTAAAACAATTCACCATACCTGAGAATATTGTGCAATGCCAGCTGGACCTATTTAGAGGCTCTGAAGAAAGGTCAGTCATTATTAAAAGAAATCTTCTGAGACCAGGAAGCAGAAGATGGGTTTGCAAATGTCTCCCCTGCAGGGGCTCTAGTAATGAACTGTAATCTGAACCTGTGACCATCACTTATTAACTCCAGTACTGGTAGATCATTTTGTTTAATACAGCTCCAAATAATACTGATGATCCATTGATTGTATTTCATGAACCTACTTCGTTCACTGAAAAATACAAGGGGTGCATATTTGCCCTAGGCATTATGTAACAGATCTCTCCTGAGGATCAATGTGTTAGTATTTGTAATACATGCTAAAGTTAAAAATTGCTGTATAAATAATAGCCATTATCCTGTGGTATATACAGCAGCAGCTACTCCATTAGGAAAGGGAAAAAAAGATAGCAATATATGATGATAATAAAAAGTCAGATGCAGACTTCCACCTTACCATGCCCTCCATTCTACCACACACTGAAGTAAGGCAGTTGCCTATAATGCACCAAAGTTCAGTAAACTATATCTTATTAGAAAGAAGAGTTCATGATTAACAAAAAAAAAAAAAAAATATCGCTGCAGCCCTACTATGTTTGTAGGGTTGCTTATAGTGTAATATTGTAATCTTAGCCTGACCGCCAAAGAGAAAATAGGCATAGCAATGTTTTGCTCAGTTGCTGTTGTTAACCCAGTGTTGTGGCGAGTAAGAAAGGTCCTTGCCAGACTCCCTCCCTCCCTAGATCTCTGGCATGATTACTGTTGCCATTGGATAAAGTTACAAATGATACAAGTAAACTCAAATTTAAGTAGCAGTTCACTTATAATTAAAGTGCAAATGGAATTAGAAGCTTACATAGAAATGTATGACAGTTCAAAATGCATACTGGTCTGTTTCTAACTCCATGAGTAAACTACTAGAAAGCTCAAAGAGGGAGCTGTGTGTTTTAAAAGTTTCTTTTTTTTTTTTAGGGGGATCTGGGTGGCTCAAACGATTAAGCATCTGACTCCTGATCTCAGCTCTGGTCTTGATCTCAGCTCAGGCCTTGACCTCAAGGTCAAGGTCTTGAGTTCAAGCCCAGTTTTGGGCACCTTGCTGGAAGAAAGCCTACTATACAAACAAACAAATAAACAAAATAAACTTTTTTTTTCAGTTAAAGCATAATTGACATACAATATATTAGTTTCAGGTATACAACATAGTGATTTGACATTTGTATACATTGTGAAATAATCATCACAATAAATCTAGTTAGTGTCACCTTAGAAACTTAAGACAGGGGCGCCTGGGTGACTTAGTCGGTTAAGCGTCCGACTTCGGCTCAGGTCATAATCTGACAGTTGGTGAGTTCGAGCCCAATGTCAGGCTCTGTGCTGACAGCTAGCTCAGACACTGAAATGTGTTTCATATTCTATATCACTTCTAGCAATCACCAATCTGGCTTCTATGACTATAAGTTTTGTTGTTTTTGCTTTTGTTTTTTCATGTTGCATATATAAATTAAACCAGGTAGTACTGGTCTTTCTCTGTCTGACTTATTTAACTTAGCATAATACCTTCAAGTTTCATCCATGTCGTAAAATGTTAAATTGAAAGATTTTGTTCCTTTCTATGGCTAGTAGTATTCCATTCTGTGTTCTGTGTGTGTGTGTGTGTGTGTGTGTGTGTGTGTGTGTGTGTATACCCATTACCCACCAATGGACATTTTAGGTTGCTTCCATATCTTGGCTATTGTAAATAATACTTCAACGAATATAGGAGTGCATATATCTTTTTGAATAGTGTTTTCAATTTCTACAGATAAATACCCAGCAGAAAAACTGTTGGATCATATTTCATTTATATTTTTAATTTTTTGAGGAAACTCCATACCATTTTTCATGGAGGCTTCACCAATTTACATTCCCACAAACGGTGCACAAGGGCTCCAATTTCTCCACATCCTCACCACATTTGTTATTTGTTTTTTTATAATACCCATTTTTTAGGTGTAAGGTGATATCTCATTGTGGTTTCGATTTACATTTCCCTCATGATTAAAAATGCTGAGCATCTTCTCATGTGCCTGTTGTCCATCTGTATGTCTTCTTTACAAAAATGCATATTCAGATAATTTGCCCATTTTTAATTGGGGTGTTTTTTAATGTTGTTATTGAATTGTATGCATTCTTTATTGATTCTGGAAGTGCTAGCCACAGGAATTAGGCAAGAAAAATAAATAAAAGTCACCCAAATTGAAAAGGAAGGTAAAACTGTCATTATTTGTAGATGATATGACACTATATATAGAACACCTTAAAGACTCCACTAAAAAGCTATTAGAACTAATAAATAAATTCAGTAAATTTGTAGTATACAAAATATGCGTTTTATACACGAATTATGAACTATGAAAGAGAAATCACGAAAAGAATCCCATTTACAATCACATCAAAAAGTATAAAATACCATGGTACCTGGGTGGCTTAGTGGGTTGAGCATTCACCTTTAGCTCAGGTGTTTGTTAGCTCTTGCAGTTTGTGAGTTCAAGGCCCACATTGGGCTCACTGCTATCAGTGCACAGCCTGCTTTAGATCCTCTGTCCCTCTCTCTCTGCCACCCCCACCAGCACTCTCTCAAAAAAATAAGTAAAAAAAAAAGAAACAAAAAATGTTTAAGAGTGTGTTTCTTGGTCTCTCTTTTTCTCTCTCTCTCAAAAAAAAAAAAAGAAAAAAGAAAAAAAAGAAGAGAAAAGAAAAAGAATAAAATACCTAGGGGTTAAATTTAACTGAAGAGTTGAAAGACTGGAAAGACAAACAGTGGAAACACAAAGAGTTGAATGAAGACTTGTACATTGATAAAAGAAATTAAGGAAGATATAAACAAATGGAAAGATATACCACAGTAGTGGATTAGAAAAATTAATATTATTAAAATGTCCATACTACACAAAGCAATCTACAGATTCAATGCAATTTCTATCAAACTTCCAATGGAATTTTTCACAGAAGTAAAGTAAATAATTATAAAAAATAAATAGAACCACAAAAGTTCCTGAATAAGTAAAATGATATTGAAAATGGGGAACAAATGTGGAGGTGTCATATTCCTGGAATTCAAATTATACTATAAATCTATAGTAATCACAACAGTATGGTATTGGCATAAAAACAGGCATATATTCGTCCATTGATGGACACTTAGGCTCTTTCCATGTTTTAGCTATCGTTGAGAGTGCTGCTATGAACATTGGGGTACATGTGCTCCTATGCATCAGCACTTCTATGTCCCATGGGTCAATTCCTAGCAGTGCTATTGCTGGGTCATAGGAGAGTTCTACTGTTAATTTTGTGAGGAACCTCCACACTGTTTTCCAGAGGGGCTGCACCAGTTGACATACCGACCAACAGTGTAAGAGCGTGCCCATTTCTCCACATCCTCGCCAGCATCTAGAGTTCTCTGATTTGCTCATTTTCTTCACTCTGACTGGCGTGAGGTGCTATCTCAGGGTGGTTATGATTTGTATTTCCCTAAGGAGGAGGGATGCTGAGCATCATTTCATGTGTCTCTTGGCCATCTGGATGTCCTCTTTGGACAAGTGTATGTTAATATCTACTGCCCATTTCTTCACTGGATTGTATGTTTTTCAGATAAGGAGTTTGGTAATTTCCTTATAGCTTTTGAACACTAGCCCTTTATCTAATATGTCATTTTCAACTATCTTTTCCCATTCCGTTGGCTGCCTATTAGTTTTATGGATTGTTTCCTTTGCCATGCAGAAGCTTTTAATCTTGATGAGACCCCAATAATTTATTTTTGTTCTTGATTCCCTTGCTTTTGGAGATGTGTCAAGTAAGAAATTGCTATGGTTGATATCAAGGAGGTTGTTTCCTGCTTTCTTCTCTAAGGCTTTGATGGTTTCCTGTCTCACATTTGGGTCCTTTATCCATGTTGAGTTTATTTTTGTGTATGGTGTGAGAAAATGATCTAGTTTCATTCTTCTGCATGTTTCTGTCCAGTTCTCCCAGCCCCATCTGTTAAAGAGGCTGTCTTTTTTCCATTGGATACTCTTTCCTGCTTTGTCAAAGATTAGTTGGCCAAACACTTTTGGGTCCAAATCTGAGTTCTTTATTCTATTCCATTGGTCTATGTGTCTGCTTTTGTGCCAATACCATACTGTCTTGATGATTACAGCTTTGTGGTTTATATATACAATGGAGTACTACATGGCAATGAGAAAGAATGAAATCTTGCCGTGTGTCATAACATGGATGGAACTTGAGGGTGTTACGCTGAGCGAAATAAGTCAGGCAGAGAAGGATAGATACCATATGTTTGCAAGTTTAGGAGGATTAGGAGGAACTTAATGGAGGACCATGGTGGAGAAAAAGGGGGGAAATGGTGGGGGAAAGGGAGAGAGGCAAACCATGAGAGACTCTTGAATGCTGAGAACAAACTGAGTACTGATGGGTGTGGGGAGTATGAGAAGGGGGGTGATGGACATGGAGGAGGGCACTTGTGGGGATTAGCACTAGGTGTTATATGGAAACCAACTTGACAATAAACTATTTAAAAAAAAGAAAAATAATGTTACCTGAAATCTGATGATGATAATATCCTTAAAATGAAAAAAAAAAGTATTTGAACTATAAAAATTAAGTGACTATCCCCATTTCTTAGGAAGATATCCATGTTTTTATGAAACGTCTTAGTTTCACAATTATATTTGCTAATTTATGATGCATCAGTAGTGGATATTTTATAATTTAGGAGAACAAAAGATAAAAGCACACTGAGCTGAGAATCAATAAGCAGAGGTTTTTCTCCTGAAAAAGAAAAAAAAACAAACAAAAACAGACATATAGATCAATGAAACAGAATAGAGAGCCCAGAAATAAACCATGTATTATGTTCAATTAATGAAGACATTAATAGGGATGGATATTTTCAATGGGGAAGGTTACAATGAGGAAAAGATACATTCTTCAGTAAATCATGCTGGAAAATTGGGCAGCTATTAACAAAAGAATGTAACTGGGTCACTATCTTACACTATACACAAAATGAATTAAAGACTTGATGTAAAACCTAAAACCATAAAACTCCCAGAACAAAACACAGATGATAAGGTCCTTGAAATTAGTCTTTATAATTTTTTGGACCTGTCTCCAAACACAACGACAATGGAAACAAAAATAAACCAATGGTACTAAATTAAACTAAATGGCTTCTGCACAGCCTAGAAAACCATTAACAAAAATGCAAAGGCAACCATTGAATGGGAGGAGACATTTGCAAATCAAAATGTAAGAGCTTCTTAATGTTAAGTAGCACTTAAGACCTCAGCCTCAGATTTCAGGGGGGCTCCCTCTCGAAAACAGTGTGGAGGTTCCTCACAAAATTAACAATAGAACTCCCCTATGACCCCGCAATAACACTGCTAGGAATTGCCCCAAGGGATACAGGAGTGCTGATGCATAGGAGCACATGTATCCCAATGTTCATAGCAGCACTCTCCACAATATCCAAAACATGGAAAGAGCCTAAGTGTCCATCCACGGACGAATGGATCAAGAAGATGTGGTTTACATATACGATGGAATACTACATGGTAATGAGAAAAAATGAAATCTGGCCATGTGTAGAAACATGGATGGAACTCGAGGGTGTTATTCTGAATGAAATAAGTCAAGCAGAGAAAGACAGATACCATACGTTTTCACTTATAAGTGGATCAGGAGAAACTTAACAGAGGACCATAGGGGAGGAGAAGGGGAAAAAAATAGTTTGGGAGAGGGAGGGAGGCAAACCACGAGAGACTCTTGAATACTGAGAACAAACTGAGGGCTGATGGGCATAGAAGAGAAGGGAAGGCAGAGAAGGACACATACCATACGTTTGCAGGTTTAGGAGGATTAGGAGGAACTTAATGGAGGAACTTGGGTGAGAAGAAGGCGGGAAATAGGGAAGAGGGAGAGGGAGGGAGGCAAACCATGAGAGACTCTTGATGCTGAGAACAAACTGAGGAGAGGACTGATGGATATGGGGAATATGGGAAGGGGGATGATGGACATGGAGGAGGGCACTTGTGGGAATGAGCACTGGGTGTTAAATGGAAACCATCTTGACAATAAACTACTAAAAGAAAGATTTCAGGGGACTCTAGACTTGAATACATTTGTAAAGCAGTTGTTTCTACATTTTTGGATTTTACTTGTCTATAGAATGTGACCATACATTTACCACTGACAACTATAATCATTTCAAAAAGTGACATACATTTTAACATAATAAAAAGTAATTACTTAAACACAGAATACATAAACTGTTATAAGAAAGGGCACATAGCAAACTTAGAACCACATTATGTATCTTGTGTATATTGGGCAGGTTATGTAACCTGCCAATTCATTCAGGAAAAGACGGTATCGTTCGTTATGAGGAGTATAAATTAACATATAAAGTTCTTAGAAAAGAACCTAGCACCCTAGATTCAAGATATGAGAATTTAATTCCCTTCCTCTCTCTCTCTTTCTATGTTTATCTGTGTAAGTTAAATTACACATTAATTTAAAATTTTAATTAAAATTAATTAATTAATTAATTAATTTAAAAAAATTCTTATTAACATAGATTGCTGATAACCTTATTTTGAACCAGCACTGGTCTTCAGACCTGAATTTGGAAACATTGGTCTAAAAGACTCACAGTCGCCTATGATGCCAGATAGTTCTACTAGGGAACTTCACTAGTTTATAAACATTAAAGCCCCCAAAGGAGAAGAAAATGTGTCATCCAAATGAATGTTTATGATGAATGGTTATCAATGTATTTTAAAAGTCTCTAGTGGCATATCTCATGTATTTTTATTATTTAGATAAATAAAACAGATAATACTACCTAAAATTAATTGAATATTTGCATGAGTCAGTCAGTTTTTCTTTTTTTCATCTCTAATACTCAACCCATTATCAAATTAACACAAATCTAATTTCAAAACATAATTCTAAATTTACCAACACCCTCAATTTACATTGTTAGTGTCATAGACCAAGCTGTCATCATCTTTTAATTGTCTGCTGTAATTCCATCCTAACTGGCCTTCCTCTCTAGCTATAACTATATTATTTTCTTTTACAAATAGTTTATTGTCAACTTGGTTTCCATATAATTCCCAGTGCTCATCCCCACAAGTGCCCTCCTCCATGCCCATCTCCCCCCTCCCCCCACACACCCATCTGTCCTAAGCTTGTTCTCAGCATTCAAGAGTCCGCCATGGTTTGCCTCTCTACCTCTCCCCCACTATTTCCTCCCTTCTTCTCCCCCTGGGTCCTGGGTTAAGTTCCTCTTAATTCTCTTATACGTGCAAACATATGATATTTGTCCTTCTCTGCCTGACTTATTTCGCTCAGCATAACACCCTCAAGGTCCATCCATGTTGCTACACATTGCCAGATTTCAATCTTTCTCATTGCCATGTCATATTCCATTGTATAGATAAACCACATCTTCTTTTTTTTTTTTTTTACAAATAGTTTATTGTCAAATTAGTTTCCACATAACACTCAGTGTTCATCCCCATAAGTGTCCTCCTCTATGCCCATCCCCCCCTCCCTCCCACATCCATCAGTCCTCAGTTTTTGTCAGCATTCAAGAGTCTCTCATGGTTTGCCTCTCTCCCTTTCCGCCACCATTTCCGCCCTTCTTCTCCCCCTTGGTCCTCTGTTAAGTTCCTCCTAATCCTCCTATACGTGCACACATATGATATTTGTCCTCTGCCTGACTTATTTCGCTCAGCATAACACCCTCAAGGTCCATCCATGTCGCTACACATGGCCAGATTTCATTGTTTCTCATTGCCATGTAGTATTCCATCGTATAGATAAACCACATCTTCTTGATCCATTCGTCTGTTGATGGACTCTTAGGCTCTTTCCATGTTTTGAATATTGTTGAGAGTGCTGCTATGAACATTGGGGTACATGTACTCCTATGCATCAGCACTCCTATATCCTTTGGGTCAATTCCTAGCAGTGTTCTTGCTGGGTCATAGGGGAGTTCTGTTGTTAATTTTGTGAGGAACTTCCACACTGTTTTCCAGAGGGGCTGCACCAGTTGACATGCCCACCAAAAGTTCAGGAGGATGCCCCTTTCTCCACATCCTCGCCAGTATCTAGAGTTCTCTGATTTGCTCATTTTTGCCACTCTGACTGGCGTGAGGTGGTATCTCAGTGTGGTGTTGATTTGCATTTCCCTGATGAGGAGGGATGCTGAGCATCGTTTCATGTGTCTGTTGTCCATCTAGATGTCCTCTTTGGAGAAGTGTCTGTTCATATCCTCTGCCCATTTCTTCACTGGATTTTTTGTTTTTCTGGTGTGGAGTTTGGTGAGTTCCTTATAGATTTTGGATATTAACCCTTTATCTGATATGTCATTTGCAACTATCTTTTCGCATTCTGTCGGTTGCCTATTAGGTTTATGGATTGTCTCCTTTGCGGTGCAGAAGCTTTTAATCTTGATGAGGTCCCAATCGTTTATTTTTGCTCTTGATTCTTTTGCTTTTGGGGATGTGTCAAGTAAGAAGTTGCTGTGGTGGAGGTCAAGGAGGTTGTTTCCTGCTTTCTCCTCTAGGGTTTTGATGGTTTCTTGTCTCACGTTCGGGTCCTTTATCCATTTTGAGTTTATTTCGGTGTATGGTGTGAGAAATTGAATAGCTTCATTCTTCTGCATATGTAACTATATTATCATCTCTACGGTAATCGCAGTTATCTTTAAAATATATACTCTGAATGACTGAGCCCCTATCTGTCTTTTTGAAAGCATCTTGTACTTCTCTCCTTCATGTTTACAATACACTAATGACACTGACCTTCATTATATCTGTTATTTGTTTTAATTGTATTCTTTCCTCTAGATCTTTATCTTGTTATTTTCTCTGCCTAGAGTAATATTCTCCCATTCATTCACACAGGTCTTACCACAAATAATGCCTCTTAAAAATGTTCCCCTTCACTTATTACTCATTATCTCTTTAACCGATTTTTCATAGCAATGCCACTCTCTGAAATTATTTTATTAGTTATTATATGTTTGTATGTTTACTGACTTGCTCTGAACACCTCAGAATTTAAGCTCTATGAAGGGTCTTTATCTGCCCTGTTTAATGATATACTTATCATCTCTTGGGCTTTGAACAATGTATGAAAACTACTAGTAATTTAATAAAATTTCATCAAAGGGATCAATGAATGATTCTTCCAGCTATGCTAATTTTTTTTCTTTTTTAGTGTTTAATTTACTTCTGAGAGAGTGAGAGGGAGAGGCAGTGTGAGCAGGGGAGGGTCAGAGAGAGAGGGGGATACAGAATCTGAAGCAGGCTCCAGGCTCTGAGCTAGCTGTCAGCACAGAGCCCGATGCGGGGCTCGAACCCACGAACCGTGAGATCATGACCTGAGCCGAAGTCGGATGCTTAACAGATTGAGCCACCCAGGGACCTCTAAAATTTTCTTTATACACATTATGTAACATGTACATAATAAGATTATAAAGTACATTTATTATTGTCCTCACTTTACAGATAAAGAAGCTGAACATAGTTAAATATATTCCCAAAGGCAATGGAAATAATAAATATCAATGCTGGTACCTAGATACATAATTTCACTGTGACTCCAGAGCCCATTCTCTTATTCTCATATGTTGCTTCTCCTTACCTAACTTAGGAAATTATTATCATTTTTTTCAAATTTAAGGAGTATAAGAAACAAGAAAATATGTTGGTAGGCTGAATTACAATACCAAAAATTTACTACTACAGATTGGGATGATGATCTAAAACAAATAAAATGAAACATAATGGGAGTGATTTTGAGGTCCTTCTTTTATTGTATAAATATCATATTAGAAAGAATGATTGAGCGGAGGCTTGGCTTATAAACAGCATTTGTAAAAGAAAAAAAAATATTTGGAAGTTTTGACCTAATTTCTTGTAAGCTAGTAGGATGATGTGACTTCTACAAAACAAAACGAAACATTATTTTCCATAATAATGAACTGTGGCCAGTAAATAGAAATTAAAAGAATCTACATCGTATATTACTATATGGAACAACTTTCTCATACTTTGTGTTAAAAAACAACCCAGTTGTCTCACAAAGGATGAGATTCTGTCACTAAATGCTTTCAAATATAGTCAGGAAAGCACTTATGAGGAAACTATAAATATATTCTGTATAGGGAGTGTAGGGAGTGGAGTTGGAATAGACCACTGGTTCTCAAACCTCAGTCCTATAACTGGTGCCACAATGTAAAAAACACAGATGATGGGGAATCACCTAGTATATCTGTTGAGGGAACACAGTGATATGCATTTTTTTTTAAAGACCCATAAGATACCATGGAACTTTGGAAAAATTTCTCAGATAAACAGTTCGCAAGTCTTCAGCATCTTTATCTGCTAGACTACTAAAATTTCATTCATAATTAAATTGCTGGATGGTAAACTCCTTTATCATAAGAATTGTACCTTTGCTTCTTATATAATGTCTAACACATCATAGGCACTCAATATATGTTTTTTATTTTTTTTATTTTTTTTAAATGTTTTATTTATTTCTAGGAGAGAGAGAGAGACACCGTGAGCAGGGAAGGGTCAGAGAGAGAGGGAGTCACAGACTGAAACAGGCTTCAGGCTCTGAGCTGGCAGTCAGCACAGACCCCGACGCAGGGCTTGAACCCACGAACCGTGTGATCATGACCTAAGCGAAAGTCGGACGCTTAACCGACTAAGCCACCCAGGCGCCCCTCAATATATGTCTTTTAAATATATTGTATTAATTTATTTTTATTCCGGTATAGGCAATAGACAATGTTACAATAATTTCAGGTATACAAAATAGTGATTTAACAATTTTGTACATTAATCAATGCTCATGTTAAGTGTACTCCTTAATCCCAACCACCTATTTCACCAATCCCTTCTCCTATTTCCCATCTGATAACCATCAGTTTGTTCTCTATCGTCAAGAACCTGTTTCTTGGTTTGTCTCACTCTTTTTTCCCTTTAGTATTTTATGTTGTTTTTTAAATTCTACATATGAGTGAAATCATATGGTATCTGTCTTTCTGCGACTGAATTATTTTCCTTAGCATTATATTCTCTAGCTTCATTCATGCCATTGCAAATGGCAATATTTAATTATTTTTTTATGGCTGAATAATATTCTGTTGTATAACATACCACAATTCTTTATCCATTCATCTGTTGATGGACACTTGGGCTTTTTTTCATAATTTGGCTATTGTAAATAATTCTACAATATTCATAGGGATGCATGTATTACTTTGAATTAGTGGGGATTTTTTTTTACTTTATTTTTTGTGTAAATACCCAGTATTGCGATTGATAAATCATAGGGAAGTTCTATTTTTGACTTTTTAAAGAACCTCAATACTGTTTCCCACAGTGAAGGCACCCGTTTGCTTTCCCATCAATTGTGTACATGGGTTCAACTTTTTCCATGTCAGTATCAACCCTTGTTTCTTCATTTTTTATTTTAGCCATTCTGATAGGTATGGGGTGATACCTCATTGCAGTTTTTATTTTAATTTCCCTAATCATGAGTGATGTTGAGCTCCTTTCATGTATCTGTTGGCCATCTGGATGTCTTTGAAAAAAAATCTGTTCATCTCTTCTGTCTATTTCTTTGACTTCCTTGTTTTAATTAAAAAAAAAACAGTATTGAAATCCAAATTAGTTAACATAGTGTGTAATAATGGTGTCAGGAATAGAATTTAGTAATTCATCACTAATCCTAACCCAGTGCTCACCACAACAATTGGCCTCCTTAATGCCCATCACCCATTTATCCCATCACCCCACCCAACACCCATCCAGAAACCCTAAGTTTCTTCTCAGTATTTAAGAGTCTCTTATGGTTTGCCCCCACTCTCTGTTTTTATCTTATTATTCCTTCCCTTCCCATAGGTTCATCTTTTAATTATATTATTTGTTTTTGGGGGTGTTAAGTTGTATTGATTCATCATTTATTTTGGATAGCAACCCTTAATAAGATATATGATTTGAAAATATCTTCTCCTACATTCTGTAGGTTGCCTTTTAGTTTTGTTGTTTTTTTTTCTTTCTTGTGAGAAGCTTTTTATTTTTATATAATCCTAACAGTTAATTTTTTACTTTTATTTATTTTGCCTCAAGAAATACATCTAGAAAAATATTGCTACAACTAATATCTAAAAAATTACTGCCTATGTAAGCTCACTTCTAGGGATTTTATGGCTTAGATAACACTTTTAGGTTTTTAATTTATATTGAGTTTATTTATGTGTATTGCGTAAGGAAATGATCCAGTTTTGTTCTTTTGTATGTAGCTGTCCAGTTTTCCAAGCCATAATTGTTGAACACAACTTTTCCCCATTACATATTCTTACTGCTTTGTTAAGATTAGTTAACCATATAATTGTGGGTTTATTCTTGGGCATTCTATTATATTCTACTGATCTCTGGGTTTGTTTTTGTGCTGTACCATAATGTTTTGATTGCTACAGCTTTATAATATAACTTGAAGTCTGGAATTGCAATACTTCCAGTTTTCTTTTTATTTTTCAGAATTGCTTTCACTATTCAGGATCTTTTGTGGTTCCGTACAAATTTTATGATTGTTTGTCTAGTTCTGTGAAAAATGCTGTTATTTTAATACGGATTGCATTAAATCTGTAGATTGTTTTTGGATAGTATAGACATTTTAACAGCATTTGTTTTTCCAACCCATGAAAATGGAATATCTTTCCATTTCTTTGCATTATCTCGAATTTCTTTCATCCTTGATTTCTAGTGTGCAGAGTAGAGATCTTTCACTACTTTAGTTAAATTTATTTCTAGATATTTGTTTTGATTCAATTGTAAAGTGCGTTATTTTCTAAATTTCTCTTTCTTCTGCTTCCTTATCTGTGTTTGGAAATTCCACGGATTTCTGTACATTGATTGTGTATTTTGTGACCTTACTGTATTGATTTACCAGTCGTAGTAGATTTTTTGTGGTCTTTAGAGTCATGTCATCTGCAAATAGTGAAACTTTTACTTTTTCCTTACCAATTTGGATGCATTTATTTCCTTTTATCATCTAATTTCTGTGGTTAGAACTTCCAGTCCTATGTTGAATAAAAGTTGTGAGAGCAGATATACTTCTGTTGTTCCTGACCTTAGAGGGGAAGCTCTCAGTTTTTCCCCATTGAGCATAATTTTTACTGTCAGTTTTTCATATATGGCCTTTATTAGGTTGAGGTATGTTCCTTCTAAACATACTTTGCAGAAAGTTTTTATCATGAATGGATTTCGTACTTTGTCAAATGCTTTTTTTCTGCTTCTATTAACATTATCATATGCTTTTTATCTTTTCTCCTATTGATGTGAAATATCACATTGTTTGTTTTGTAAACACTGACCACACTTGCATCTTGAGAATAAATACCACTTGATCATGGTTAATTATTCTTTTAATATATTGTTAGATTCAGTTTGCTGGTATTTTGTTCATGGTTTTTGCCTCATTGTTCATCAGATATATTGACCTTTGATTCTCTTTATTATGGTGCCTTTATCTAGTTTTGGTTTCATGTTAATGCTGGTCTCATGGAATGAATTTGAAAGTTTTCATTTCTCTTCTAGTTTTTGGAAACTTTTGAGAAGTATAGGTATTAACACTTCTTTAAATGTTTGGTGGACTTCACCTGTGAAACTCTTTGGTCCTGAACTTTTGTTTGTTGAATTTTTTGATTCCTGATTCAATTTCATTGCTGGGAATCAGCCTTTTCAAATTTTCTATTTCTTCCTGTTTCAATTTTGGTAGGTTATACATTTATAGGAGATTATCCATTTCTTCTGGGTTGTCCAATTTGTTGGCATGCAATTTTTCATAATATTCTCTTACAATTTGTATTTCTGTGGTGTTGGTTTTTATTTCTCCTCTTTCATTTGTGATTTTGAGTCCTCTCTCTCTCTCTCTCTCCATCCCTATGTCTCTCTCTCTTTTAAGTTTTAATTTGTACTTTTAAAGTTTATTTTTGAGAGAGAGAGAGAGAAAGAGAGAGAGAGAGAGAGAGAGAGAGAGAGAGAACTGTTAAGGGGCAGAGAGAGAGGGAGACACAAAATCTGAGGGAGGCTCCAGGCTCTGAGCTGTCAGCACAGAGCCTGATGCAGAGCTCAAACCCATGAACCATGAGATCATGACCTGAATTTGAGTTAGACGTTTAACCAACTGAACCACCCAGGTGGCCCCATTCTGTTTTTTGATAATAATAGGTAGAGGTTTATGAATTTTGTTTATCTTTTCAAAGAACCATCTCCTGATATTATTGCTTTGTTCAATTTTATATTTTAAGCTATATATCATTTATTTCTGCTCTAAAATTTATTATACCTTTCCTTCTGCTAGTTTTGGGTTTTTCTTCCTATTTTAGTTCATTTTTGTGTAAATTTAGTAGCTTTTATTTTTGAATTTGAAATTGTTCTTGTTTCTTGAAGTAAGCCTGTATTGCTATGAACTTCCCTATTAGAACTGTTTTGGCTGAGTCCGGAAGTATTTGAAACATCGTATTTTCATTTCTTTGCATGTAATTTGTTTTTCCTTCTTTGATTTCTTGGTTGACCCATTCATTGTTTAGTACCATGTTATTTAACCTCCATATATTTGTGCTCTTTCCAGATTTTTGCTTGTGGTTGATTTCTAAAACCATAGCATTGTGAACTTAAAAGTTGCATGGTATGAGTCCTATCTTTTTAATTTGTTTTGTGGCCTAATGTGTGATATATTCTGTAAAATGTTCCATGTTCACGTGTAAAGAATATGTATTCTTCTGTTTTAGAAAAGAGTATTTTAAATTAATCTGGTCCACTGTATCATTCAAAGTCCCTGTTTCTGCATTGATTTTCTGCGTTTATGGTCTGTCAATTGAGGTAAATGTGATGTTAGAGTCACCTACTATTATTGTATTGCTGTTGATTACTTACTTTATATTTGGTTTTAACTGCTTTATGTATTTGAGTGCTCTGATGTTGGATGCATCAATATTTAGAATTGTTATATTTTCTTGTTAGATAGTCCCCTCTATTACATATAGTGTTCTATAAATACTGTTATAGTATTTCCTTTAAATTCTATTTTGTCTGATTTAAGTTTTGTTACCCTGCCTTTCTTTTCACATCCATTTGCATGATGTATGTTTCTCTATCCCATCTATTTCAACTTGTAGGTGTCTTTAGGTCTAAAATGAGTCACTTGTAGGCAGAATTTGAATACTTGGTCTTGTTTTTTATGTATTCTACCATCCTACACCTTTTAATAGAAGTATTTAGTCCATTTATATTCAAAGTAATTAATGGTAAATATATATTTATTGCCATTTTGTTCTTTGTTTTGTGGTTGTTTTTGAAGTCTTTCTCCAATCCTCTCTTCTCTTCCTCTCTTTCATGTTTTTTGGCTTTCTTTAGGGATGTACTTGAATTCCTTTATCTTTATTTTTTGCATATCTATTACTTGGTTTTGATTTGTGGTCACCAATAAGTTTGTATATAACAGCTTCTGTGTATATCAGTCTATACGAAGTTGATGGTTACTTAAGTTTGAATCCAACCCTTACTCCTGTCTTCTAGATGTTTTAGGTATAAGATGTCATATTTTACATCCTTTTATTTTTTGAATCTTTGACAGATGTTTACAAATATACTTATTTTTACTGTGTTTGTATTTCTTTTACTTTTTTTTCACAAATAGTTTATTTTCAAGTTGGTTTCCATATAACACCCATGGAGGAGTGCTCTCCTCCATGCCCATCTCCCCCCCCACACACCCATCAGTCCTCAGTTTGTTCTCAGCATTCAAGAGTCTCTCATGGTTTGCCTCTCTCCCTCTCCCCGCCCTGTTTACCCCTTTCTTCTTCCCCATGGTATTCCGTTAAGCTCTTCCTTATCCTCCTATATGTGCAAACATATGGTAGCTGTCCTTCTCTGCCTGACTCATTCCGCTCAACATAACACCCTCAAGGTCCATCCATGTTGCTGCACAGGGCCAGATTTCATTCTTTCTCATTGCCATGTAGTATTCCATCATATAGTTAAACCACATCTTCTTGATCCATTCATCCTTTGATGGACACTTAAGCTCTTTCCGTGTTTTGGCTATTGTTGAGAGTGCTGCTATGAACATGGGGGTACATGTGCCCCTATGCATCAGCTCTCCTGGATGCTGGGATCAATTCCTAGCAGTGCTATTGCTGGGTCATAGGGGAGTTCTATTGTTAATTCTGTGAGAATCCCCCACACTGTTTTCCAGAGGGGCTGCACCAGTTGACATGTCGACCAACAGTGTAGGAGGATGCCCGTTTCTCCACATCCTCGCCAGCATCTAGAGTCCTCTGATTTGTTCATTTCCGCCACTCTGACTGGCGTGAGGTGCTTTCTCAGTGTGGTTTTTATTTGTATTTCCCTGATCAGGAGGGATGCTGAGCATCATTTCATGTGTTTGTTGGCCATCTGGATGTCCTCTTTGGAGAAGTGTCTGTTCATATCTTCTGCCCATTTATTCACTGGATTATTTGTTTTTCGGGTCTGGAGTATGGTGAGTTCTTTATAGATTTTGAATAATAGCCCTTTATCTGATATGTCATTTGCAACTATCTTTTCCCATTCCGTTGGCTGCCTATTAGTTTTATGGATTGTTTCCTTTGCCATGAAGAAGCTTTTAATCTTGATGAGGTCCCAATCATTCATTTGTGCTCCTGATTCTTTTGCTTTTTGAGATGTGTCAAGTAAGAAATTGCTATGGTTGATATCAAGGAGGTTGTTTCCTGCTTTCTCCTCTAGGGTTTTGATGGTTTCCTGTCTCACGTTCTGGTCCTTTATCCATTTTGAGATTATTTTTTGTGTATGGTGTGAGAAAACGATCTAGTTTCATTCTTCTGCATGTTTCTGTCCAGTTCTCCCCGCCCCATCTGTTAAAGAGGCTGTCTTTTTTCCATTGGATACTCTATGGAAAGGAGATCCTTAAGAGGCATGTCGACAAAGATATATGTTTCAAACAAGCATTCTCTTTAAATCAATCCAATTCAAGTCATAGGCTTATCAAACAATTTCTGACAACAAACTGAAAACCACACCAAATATGGTGAAAATATTCTACCAGGGTAGTCCACATGCCAAATCAATGCATGTCAACATCTTCCCTACTGTGCTCATATTTCAATTGCTCAGTCAATATATATTTTTATTTTTTTAATGTTTTTTAAAATTTATTTATAGGAGAGAGAGAAAGAGAGAGACAGCGTGAGCAGGGGAAGGTCAGAGAGAGAGGGAGTCACAGACTGAAACAGGCTCCAGGCTCTGAGCTGTCAGCACAAATCCCGACGCAGGGCTCGAACCCACGAACCGCAAGATCATGACCTAAACCAAAGTCGGCCGCTTAAGAGCCACCCAGGCGCCCCAGTGTATATTTTTAAAAAGTGTCTGATTACTGCCTGAGAAAGGAATTAAAGTAATATGCCATACAACAGCATTCTTTACCTGATCTTTTGAAACTAACAATTGGTAGTAAGATCTAACGCTAAATACAGATATCATTTTTAAAATATCGATAAAAATTAGAGGTCAAATTTAAATTTAAAACAGTATTTTTTATCCCAAAGGTAGATTCTAAATATCAGCAGCAATGCCAGGCATATTATACAACTCCAGGGGGTTTATATTCACAGAAAAGTCTATGTGAATGGCATCCCCTGGAGTTGTAAAGTGCACAACCTGCAGGGCATTATCTAGAGACCTTGGTCAGCAGAACTTATTTAGGGTAGCAAAGGACCAAAGCAAAAAAGCAATTGATTACAAGAGTGCTGATCAACACCAGTGATATTTCAAGTTTTAGCAAAGTCAGAGACTGCTATACTTACAGCTTGTTTAACTTGAGTATTAGTATGGCCTGGCTTTGATGGGCTAATAATTTCTAGTGAAGGGCAAAGTTAAAAAATTTAGGTTTATCTGAACCTTTTCTCAACTCTTCCAACCACCAGGTTTTAGATACTTCGGGAACTAGTTGTCTTGTGAGATTTTGTTGTAATTTCCATTTAAGATTGTTAAGAAAGGGAAAAATATATTTTTCTAAATTTTCATTTATTTCTGATAGAGAGAGACAGTGTGAGCAGAGGAGGGTCAGAGAGAGAGGGACACACAGAATCTGAAGGAGGCTTCAAGCTCTGAGCTAGCTGTCAGCACAGAGTTGACACGGGGCTCGAACCCACAAACCTTGAGATCATGACCTGAGCCAAAGTCGAATGCTCAACGGGCTGAGCCACCCAGGCGCCACAAGAAAGGGAAAAATATCTTAAGAGACTACTGAAGTCACTCCAGTGCTTCTAATAATGGCAGGAAACCTGGCCATGCATAAAGACCTAGGAGATCAAAGGCAGCTTTGCAAACAAGGAGATATTCGTGCTGGTCATGGAATTTTAGTGGCTGGGCACTTCTTATCTCTCTTTCCTGCCATTTGGAGACAACTGCAGTATATTGCATCCATCCAATATTAGTTATTCTGCTCCTCCCCCAAATTTTCTGTTGTATTTGACTATTGCTTCTGCCTGGAAACTCTTTCCAACGGCTGGTTTGCATTTCTTTTATAACTATAAATACGTTTGGCTTGAATTTGGTTAGGATTTCCAAAGTGCTATAAATGGTGAAAATAGAAACAGACTAAAAAAATACCAAATTTCATCATTTGCTACTGTGTGCCAGAAAGACATTTAAATAATTTTGTTGGGATGCCTAGGTGGCTCAGTTGGTTAATTGTCTGACTCTTGGTTTTGGCTCAAGTCATGATCTTGTGGTTCATGAGTTCAAGCCCCATATCTGGGTCTGTGCTGACAGTGCAGAACCTTCATGGAGTCTTCTCTCTCCTCTCTCTCTCTCCTCCTGAATGTGCTCTCTCTCTCAATAAATAAATAAACTTAAAAAAATAATTTTGTTCACTGTAGCCCTGGGAATCAAACCCAAGATTTTTTGATACCAAAACTCATACTATTAACTAAACTGTACCACATTTTAAAAGTAGGCTTAAAATATTATTAGATCCATTAACGTAGTCTGGTCACACTCAAAATATACACCTCAGCTTTCCCTCTCTTTCCCATGTCCCTAATTTATTTTACCTTTGTCATTAAGTGAAGATGACATGGAACCTTGAAAACTAGCTCAGGAGTTTTTCTAGGCATACACTCTCATGAAAAAAAAATGGAGAGAAGAAACCAGAAATGTTAAATTGCTCTTAAGCCATCACAATATTTTAATGAATTCCTATCTTTAAAACTCTAATTTCTTGGGGCGCCTGGGTGGCTTAGTCGGTTAAGCGACCGACTTTCGCTTAGGTCATGATCTCGCGGTTCGTGGGTTCGAGCCCCGCGTCGGGCTCTGTGCTGACTGCCAGCTCAGAGCCTGGAGCCTGTTTCAGTCTGTGACTTCTCTCTCTCTGACCCTCCCCTGCTCACGCTGTCTCTCTCTCTCTCTCCTAAAAATAAATAAAACATTAAAAAAAAAACTCTAATTTCTGTACATATTTCATGGCATGGAAAAATTGAAAGTTTTTTTTTTCACAACTTCATTATCATCTGTAATCCTCATTGTAAAAAGAAATTTACAAAAGCTTTTGTAACGAAGTAAGAGTCAATCATTGTTAATTTCATTTTACCAAAAAGATAACAGATGAAATGAGGAAAAATTCCCTCATCCACTTTTTAAAGGAATCATAGCAATAAAGAGTCATTTCAGCTGAAAATACCTTTAAAAAGTGTGCATTTTTTGAATAAATTCCTAAAGTTATCAAAGATTCTAGCATTCAACTTTATTCTAAAGTTTTCATAATGTACCTAAGGAAATTAAGGAAAACACTGAAGTTACATCTGATACTGAATTGCAAATAGCATATAGCGGCAGCACCACCAAATTTCAGTATCACCAACATTAGATAAAATGACATCAAAATATTTGGGTTACTATAAGCCACTTTGGTTCGATAGTCTACAGTGGGCTACGGAATTGAGTGAAGGAGAATGAATCTTTTTGACCTATCCTCACCAAGCCCTGAACCACCCATACCTCTCCAAATTCCCCCCTTTCCTTAATATTAGCAATGTGACATGGGGCTCCTGGGTGGCTCAGTTGGCGAAACGTCCGACTTCGGCTCAGGTCATGATCTCATGGTTCTTGGGTTCGAGCCCCGTGTCGGGCTCCGTGCTGACAGCTGACAACTCAGAGCCTGGAGATCCTGCTTCATATTCTGTCCTTCTGTCTCTCTCTCTGACCCTCCCCTGCTCCCCCCACCTCTTTCTTTCTCTCTCTCTCTCTCTCTCTCTCTCTCTCAGAAATAAATAAAACATTTAAAACATTTAAACAATGTGACAGAGATCCAGTAGTACTATTGTTTTTGAATGGAATAGGTCAGGTCTTAGGAATTCAAAAGGCACACTAATATTTTATGCATTTCTTGGGTAGAAGCCTATGAGGACAATAACAATTTGATTGATTCATGTCAGCTATGTATCAGTTTTCTTATAATCATGTCTATTCCTCATAACAGTCCAATATACTAGGCAACAGTAGCTCTATTTATAAAAGACAAAAAATCTGACTCTCAGAGTTTTTTTGTAGGAGTTAGAAATCGAAATTAATGTTCCTTTGATGAAATTACAAATTCCATGATCTTCTAATGTCTAAAGTAAACTCCATCTACTGTTATTTAGACGTTTTGTGTTTTTGCTTTCGCTCTGCTTTGGAGGAAAGTGGATGTAGGATTTCTGGTTCTCAATCTAATTTTTTTACCTTTCAATCCATAGTCTTTTTATTAATACTAATAAAAAGTATAAACTGAACTTTCTTAAATGACAGAAATACCCCACTGTGTTTTGCTGGGTAAAATTCAATAGTGGGACAATGGTTCAAGTGAGTTAATATTACAACCACGTTAAAATAATCTTCTGTTTCCTTCCTTTTCTCTCTTTAAGGAAGAAATGTGAAAAGAGATGCCTGTTGCAGCGAGACAGAAAAACATAAAAGTACATTTTATTCTTTCTCCATCACTTTCTTGTAACAAATAACCAAAAAGGAAAAGTAGCTTCTGGAGGAATAATAGTGTCCTATTATTGTGGGAGACAATTTTCCACACTATCAGAAGAAAAGTGTTTCCTCGTTAGAAACAGAGTTGGTAAAATATATTCATATCTTCAACTAGATATAAATAAAAATGCCAAAGATATTTTGGGATCATTTTCCCCTGCATACTGCTAGGCTGCCCTCCTATCCCAAAGCTCAGCTATTTTTTCCTAATGTTTATTCATTTCTGAGAGAGAAAGAAACAGACAGAGTGTGAGTAGAAGTGAGGCAGAGAAAAACCAAGACACAGAATCTGAGACAGGCTCCAGGCTCGGAATGTCAGCACAGAGCCCGACGACACAGGGCTTGAACCCAGAAGCTATGAGATCATTACCTGAACCAAAGTCGAATGCTTAACAAGTCTAGCCACACAGGTGTCCCCCAAAGCTCAGCTATTTTTAATGTTCCTGTCAGTTTCTTTGTTGACAGAGCTACCTGGTTCTTCATCGTCTTCCCTCCACTCTCCATCTTCCCTATATGTCTCTCATTCTATTAAATCAAATACAAAGGTCTTTAAATGTGCACCGAAGGCAAGGAAATTCTGTTGCTATATGGCATATAACCTTCAACTGGAATTTTTGCTTGGAGAACTCTAATGCTAGACCCTGTTGACATTCACTCTTGCTTTACCCTTAGGACATAATATACATTCATGAATTTTAGGAAGTATTTCTTCTCTTGATCCCTCAGCCAGGAAAACATTTTGATATGTGAAGCTGTCACCATTTCTTTGCCTAAAAAATTATATAGCTGGGGAACCACTACATGTGCCATGAAATATTATCAAGTAGCAGCACAATTAGTCTCACAGAAGGAATAAAAATTATTTCCTCTAATAGTAGTAGAAATCTTGGAGAAAATGATTTATCTTTTGAGTTATTTTATTTATTGCATTTTTAATAACACAATTCTATGAATGTCTTATCTTTTATTTTTTAGGCCATCTGTTATGTTTTATTCTAAAAATTCCATATATGCTATGCATGGAGGACAGGCAGATAATTTGTGAATTGTTACTTATGTTTCCTCTTTGAGGGACAACACAGTTAAAGAAGTTGGTTTCTCTTTCAACAAAATTTGGCTGCCCATTAGTGAGAAAATTATGTTTCTTCCAAGGGACTTACTTCTGATAACAAAGAAAAAAGTATTACTAGACAGGCATATTAAAGCAAGATGTGCTCCTCATTTCTTAGGAACACCTATGGCAAGGTGTGCGAAAGAGGCATACGTGAAAAGTGGTGATGGAGGCATAAGAACTGAGAGCAAATTGAGGCATGTTCCTTTAAGCATATCCCTAGAAAAGTGACCTTATCAACCTTTTTTTTAAATAAAAATACTTTATCGTCAATTTAGTTTCCACATAACACTCAGTGCTCATCCCCACAAGTGTCCTCCTCCATGCCCATACACCCTCCCCCCCACATCCATCAGTCCTCAGTTTTTGTCAGTATTCAAGAGTCTCTCATGGTTTGGCTCTCACCCTTTCCCCACCATTTCCCCCTTCTTCTCCCCATGGTAGAGATAAACCACATCTTCTTGATCCATTCATCTGTTGATGGACACTTAGGCTCTTTCCATGTTTTAGCTATTGTGGAGAGTGCTGCTATGAACATTGGGGTACATGTGCTCCTATGCATCAGCATTTGTGTATCCCTTGGGTAAATTCCTAGCAGCGCTATTGCTGGGTCATAGGGGATTTGTATTGTTAGTTTCCTTAGGAACCTCCACACTGTTTTACAGAGGGGCTGTACCAGTTTACATTCCCACCAACAGTGTAGGAAGGTGCCCGTTTCTCCACATCCCCGCCAGCATCTAGAGTTCTCTGATTTGCTCATTTTAGCCACTCTGACTGGCGTGACAGCAACATGCAGAAGAATGAAACTAGATCATTTTCTCACACCATGCACAAAAATAAACTCAAAATTGATAAAGGACCTGAACGTGAGACAGGAAACTATCAACACCCTAGAGGAGAAAACAGGAAACAACCTCCTTGACCTCATTTATCGCATTTTTTAATTCTTCATGCCTATTTTTATTTTCCATTCTGTCTGTAGCCATAGATTCTTTGATGTCCCCTATGTTTTTCTTAAGCCCAACTATTAATTTTACCATTATTATTCTAAAATCTTGTTCAGTTATGCTGCTGATATCTGTTTTGAGCCGTTCATTAGCTGTCATTTCTTCTTGGAGTTTCTTTCGAGATGTCTTTCGTTTCATCATTTTAGTTAGCTTTCTGGCTCTTGTTGGTTTTAAAGACCTGTTATGCTCTCTGTTTCTATGAGCGCTGCTATATCCAAGTAGACTCTTTGACTTTCCAGAACCTATCCTTTCAGAGAGTGTTGTTTGAATGGAATCTCTTGGTCTGTCTTGTTGGGACCTTGGTTATTTTATTTTCCTATTCGTAGTGACATTTGTGACTCTCCACCTTGTGTACTCTAGCTTGTTTCTTGAGGTAGCCGTTAGAATGCTCTCTCAGTGGGTTCTGCGTCCTTTTTCTCCCAATCTCTCAGGTTTTGTAAGGTTTCCAATGGCTTCAGATCTTTTCTGTGTGATGTATGGGCACGAGTGCAAGTACATAGCTCCTTACTTCTCCGTCATCTTGCCCCCTCCTTCGACCTTATCAACCTTTTAAGAGAAAAAAAAAGTGAGTGGTTCAGCCAGCAATATTGAGTTTATTCAGGAATATCTGAGGAATTATAAATTGGGGAAATAGCAAATTTGGTAAACCATAGGCAAGTCTGGAGAACAAAGGAGGAGAGCATCCTTTTATAAGCGAAAGAGCAACGTTGGGAAGGATTATTTTGAACCAAAATTTATTCAATGAAAATGAAAATGTAATGTGGTGCAACTTTCTCATTGGATAGCACAGCTTGCTATAGTTCATGCAAGAGTAAGTCTTCCTTATTGTGCTAAAATATGGAAACTGCAACAAATGGTACATGCATAAGAGCCCTCCATTCAAGGCTGTCAAATTCCTGTCTTGAGTTGTTTGCTTCACACATTTTTACATGCTCCGTATACAAGACCATAGCAAGAATTAAAGAAATTGTTGCTCAACCTCTAGTTTGCATTGCTCACAGTATCAGACATTTCATTTTTTTTGTCAAGTCTGATAAAATTGACTATGTGCCTAATTTATGAAAGTGACTTAATAAAAAGAAGAGCAGATGGAAAAATTCAGGTTTTGGAACTCTCTTCCTGGGTTACTCCAGAGACATTGTTTGTTTGTTATTTTACTTTTTGTTTTCTTTCATAGTTTATTGTCAAGTTGGTTTCGGTATAACACCCAGTGCTCATCCAAACAAGTGCCTTCCCCCATGCCCATAATCCCCCTTCCCTTCTCCCCCACCCCCGTCAGCCCTCAGTTTGTTCTCAGTATTCAAGAATCTCCAAT
>JAESUZ010004706.1:0-22802 GCA_017311185.1 Proteles cristata cristata
TCACCCCGAGAGACAGCTCTCACAAGAGGAGGACTAGGAACATAAGCCCAGTAAGTCTATTCTATCGCTTGCGCATACATTACCTGACAGGTAACCACAACCATCGTATCCTCTTCTTTCCTTCGAAAATGCAATTCTGCTGCTGATAGATTTTCTTTGGTCCAAATATTCAGGAAATTTAAAGTGAGTAAGGTTTTATTCAAGATGTGTTTTGGTTTCAAAAATCTCTCTGTTCGCCCCCCCCCTTTTTTTTTTTCGAACATACTCACGTAAAGTACGATTAGCTCTTTCAAACATAGCTTGTCCTGGACTATCGTCAGGGATACCAAAAGTATCAATTACATGATATTGGGATAAAAAAGGATAGATTCTGCAGATTGGTAGGCGGGTGCATTATCAGTTTTCAATTCAGTTGGGACCCCCATAACTGCAAAACGAGATAATACATGAGTAATAACAGCATCAGCCTTTTCAGGAGGTAATGCAGTAGCCCACTGGAAATGTGTGCATGTATCTATAGTAAGACGGACGCATTTTTGTTGTCCAAAGGATGAAATAAAAATTACATCCATTTGCCGTACCTGATTTGCTTGCAGTCCTCTTAGGTTGACACCTGGTGGGGTAAATGGTAAGGTCAAAGGTGCACAAATAGAACAAGAGCGAACAATAAGATATTTTTTTAATCCTTTAGAGTTAGTATGTTGCAGACGATGCTCTTGTTTTGCTGCTTCTAGAGGATAAAGTAATGCATCAATTACAGCATTTCCGAACGACAAGGGTCCAGGAAGGGCGGGCTGTGCACGGATATGGGGAAAGAAAATTAATTCTGAACGCCGCAGAAGTGATCATTGTACCTGAGCCAACAATCTGTCAATACCTGTTTTAAGAGTTCTAGGCAGTGAAGCCTGAGGAAGCTGCAGACAAGAGAGAACAGCATACCGGGAGTCCGGAACCATGTTAACAGGGAGTTGAGGAAAGTCTTGCAAAACTAAGTAAATAGCCCACAGCTCAACAGGCTGCACAGAGCGAAACGAACGGGGGAAGGCAGAAGAGGCAAGTTGACAGCAGGAGGCAGAGAAAGAGAATTCGCTGTTTGAACTTTTGTGAGCTTATTAGACAGAGGAGAAGACTGAAGGTTTGTTAGGCAGTCTATATCAGTCTGGAGAAGACAAGGAACTTCCCCGAAACAAAAGGAGTTTCGGCAGCTGCTTGGGAATATTCCTTAAAGTCCCCGTCCCGAGGTCAACCAGCCACACTTGGCTGCACTTGTAGCCATTAATCTGGGAAAAGAATGAGTGAGAAGCCCTCAACATTTACTCGAAAGAGGAACAGAGAACAGGAGAGAGTTAACATCCCCTTCAGTCTAAATGTTTTCAGCCAGACCAATAAGTTCCCTTTTATGAGGTCTTTCCGGATATTGGTTGGGCACTCTTTTAGTGAGGCAATGTCACCAAGACAGACAAAGGGTTGGGGGTGCCCTCTCTAATGAGGAGACCAGTCAGATGTCAGTTTGGTCGTGTCGCAAAAGAACTTGAGGGAAGCTTAGCTGTAGTGGTCTCAGCTTTGGAATCTATTCCGATGCCACCATAGACTGTATGCCATTTACCACAAAATCGCAGCCAGGCACAGTCAGGCTCCATAGACTTTTTGGGACCTTAAGGGTGCCCACCCACCGACCCACAGAATCAAACCCAGCAGGCAAGCCAGACCGAATTGCATAGTCACATCTCTCTATCTATCTATCTATCTATCTACCTACCTATCTTTCTATCTATCTTTCTATCTATCTATCCTAGAGGTTACTAGATTCCCTCTCACAGAAATTCTACAGATAAGACTAACAAGGACAATGACAAACAGGACAAAACAGATACAGAAGTGGCCACAAAACAGGTTTATGAGTTTGCTGAAGGGCCAACCGACGTTTTGGTGTGCCCTTGGGGAGAGAAATAGCTGTGTCCCGCTTTTCGTTTAATCCCCCAGACAGAAGCACATGTGCGTTTAAGGATCCAGATGATAAGTTGATTTACCTCATTTTGTTCTGAATAACGAAAATGGGAGTGCTCGAGGAACTTGAGCAGTGGCCACTAGTTTTCCGACGGAATGGTTACAGAAGCCCCCATGGGAAAGAGAAGAGAAGTATTCGTGCTATTCGTTCTCCGGCCAATAGTGAAAGTGTAATAGAAGTAGAAACCATGATTAAAATTTCTCCAACAAAATCAGAGTCTATAACTCCAGGAATTATGGGGAGGCCTCTTAAAGCTGCGCTGCCGCGGGCCGATAGTAAGCCAAAGGTGCCTTTAGGCAATGGGCCAAAAATGTGTGCTCTTAATTCATAAATGCCACCTCGCTGAGACCAAAGAACATTTTCAGAGACAGGGAAATCAGCGGCCACACCCCCTGAAGTTGCAGAGAGTAAATCTGACACCAATAAGGGTTTAGTTAGCTACTCCTGAAGTAGCAGTCATCTCTAATGGTTGTTGAAAAACAAAGGGGTTACTTGAGGAGTGGGAGGCGTAGCCAATTGAGTCCCAGGCGTTGTGTTAACAGTTTCCAGCCTTGGAGGGCTTCATAGCCTGAGCCAAAGCAGTAGCAGAAACAGCAGCATTATGTTCATGCCCCCGCCACCCCCACTCCTGAACAAGCTCTAACATATTGAGCTGTCGAAGCGCCCTGCCCTTTGAAAGGGCCCCAAACACGTTTCCATTCCGGGTTGACATTTTCCCCAGCAAGTGTCTGCCAAAGTATCTCTGAGATTTCATCACGTCCAACATCCCGCTCAACAGCCACCCGCAATCTCGCAAGAAAATCAGGATAGGGTTCATTGGGTCCTTGTAAAGTTTTTTTGTAAAAGAAGGCTGAGCGTGGCCAGGAGGGACAACACAGCTCCAAGGCGGAAGCAATACCTGGCGCACCTGCTGTAAATCCTGGCCTGGAAGCTGAGCCTGTTCTCTCAAGGCTCAAAACGGTCTCTCTCCCATCAATTTATCCTCCAGGGGACCAGGAGGGTTCCGTCCCTCATTAATTTGAGCCTGCACTGGGGCTTCCTCTTCCCACCAACTCCTTAACTGCAGAATGCAATGCCAGGGCTTGAGTGATAGCACTACATAGAGTCCACAGTTTCAAAGGGATTACCTTACCCTTCTGATGCTGTTGCCGCAATGCCTTCTGTATTAATTTCCATTCCTTGAAGGTTAATTGGACTTCGGGTTGGCACTTAAACCCATAACAATGCTGCTCCACAAGGCAGAATAACTCAGATAAACGGCGACTAGATGCCTTCGGCCCGATGGAGTGGAGAAGTCCTTTGACTAGCTGCATGTATTGTGCCTTTGCTGATGGGGAATTCCCCATAATTGTCCCGAAAGGTCCCCTGTCTTGGACCTACAGTCCCCGTGGGGTCCTCACCGTTTCGGTTTCGTTCGCCCTCTACCCCGCGTTTGGGCGCCAGATGTTGCGGACGAAATGACACAAAGGACCAGGCACACACAAAACACAGACACAGACACAACTCCGGCCGGAGGACCGATTCTACGCAAGCCCCTCTTGCGGTTTATTCTAGACCCCGGTAACTGGAGACAAACTGAAACCTACACGATGCATTCCTTGACCAATTAAGGGCACGCGGCCAAACACATTTCAAGGACAGGGGGGGAGCAAAGGGAGGAAGCAACCACAACGTGTTGACTAAGAGGCCTGCCCACAATTCCAGCCTTCTCCTTACTTCTCAGGAGGGCATGTTCCCTCGTTTGCGAGCGGACCATTAAACTTGGATATTGTGTGCGGGCCTCCTGGCAGAGCATCCTGTTTGCAGGCATGCTTTGCCCAGGCAGGGAGCCCCGCGTGCAGGCACATCCCCACGTCCCTAACCACGCTTTCTTGTGGTCACTGTCGGGCTCCCACATCTCCCCCTTTTTCTGAGAAGCGGGAGCAAACTGTAAGGCGGCGAGAACGCGTTGTCTATCCTGTTGTAGCCGTTGCCTTCTTCGCCAGCACCGGAAGACTAAAATAATAACGCGGCATAAAAGTATTATGAACAAAGGATTCACGAGAACAGTTCCAATTCGGGCAGACACATGTCCAAGAGGGTTCAAATGATTCATCCCTTTCTGTCAACCCCTTAACAGATCGGACCCAGGAATGTCACGTAGTGTTTGGCTATATGTAGACAAACTTTGCTGCTCTAACTCCGTCATTTCCTTAGTTGGGTTTGGATGCCCTGTTAATGACCATTTCACCTTTTCCCAACCTTCACTCGTGGTAAAAGGCACAGAGGTTATACATCATTGAGAGGAGTTCCAATCCCATCTCAATACACTTTTTGTGGATAAGACAGTTAATTGATCCCCAAACCACGAAACAGTATGTTGAAGATTGAGTACATCAGTTGCAAGTTGTGCATCCAGATCTCGTTGTTGTTGCCATAATCGATTAGAGTCTGGATGCCACTCCCGTACAAAGACTGCTCTTTAGAATCCTTGAGGCAAAGCAAGTCAGCCTCGGCAGCTGTTGCAGCAACCGCAGCCACCGCAAGAACTGAAGCTATGAGGAGCCCAAGCATGCGTCGGGACCGGTGAATCAAAGTTTGTATAGCAGTCACCAAACGAGATACAGCAAAAGAGTCCGACCAAGGTCTTGTCAAATTTACAAGCGACCGTCCTTCGGTACGACTTTTAACAATCACCAATGAAAAATTAGAGTTATTGATGTGTGTTTCAAACCTTTTCCACCATGACTGATTTACCCATTGTGTTACATTACAATGATTACATGATATAGATCCCTCTGTAGCATGTCGAGTCCAATTCCCATACGACAACGCAAAGGGGTATTTTAGACACGCCGTAGCACAATAGGATTTATTAACATGCAAGTTAACATGAAACGGACCTGAACTGTCAGTCTTACACAAAGTAGAGTTTCCTGACCATATGTGAGATTCCCTGAAACTGCCCATAATTTCCAAATATTCCCTTGAACGTGGGGATACCCTAACGGTTGCAACTGAGGGGGAGCGAGTGCAAGTTGCTGCCATTTGACGGTTTCATTACCATCACCCATTAAAGTACCATGAAGGCGGTGCCATTTAAAAGTTTTGTTAGACCATTTCTCCAAACTGTGACCATGCTCAGGGCTCCAATCTGCAATAACAAATCCAGAATAATTCATGCCCTTAAAAGACCGATGACTTCGGCATCTTTCCCATTCCAAAGATTCTAGACAAGGAATAAAAAAATATATTAGAAGGGCCTAATTGTATACAGGTATCAGGAGGGCGACTCATCCGCGTCGTAGAGGTGTTGAATCCCCTGGTGGAAACAAGTACGGTAAAGACAGCAGGATGATAATTATTATATGTTAGTCCCCAGGTATTATAAGAGGAATGATTATGCTTTCTTGTAGAGAGGCCAAAGGCATGTCCTCCGATGCACAAGGGGAGGCCCTCCACTGCAACAGTAACATTACTTATGTTATATTGATTAGTATGATGATGCAAAGGCTTAACTCCTCTACACGCGGCTGTTGGGGAGAAGGCAGTTTCATTGGTGTCTAGCTGTACTTCAGGTTCACCCCGAGAGACAGCTCTCACAAGAGGAGGACTAGGAACATAAGCCCAGTAAGTCTATTCTATCGCTTGCGCATACATTACCTGACAGGTAACCACAACCATCGTATCCTCTTCTTTCCTTCGAAAATGCAATTCTGCTGCTGATAGATTTTCTTTGCTCCAAATATTCAGGAAATTTAAAGTGAGTAAGGTTTTATTCAAGATGTGTTTTGGTTTCAAAAATCTCTCTGTTCGCCCCCCCCTTTTTTTTTTTCGAACATACTCACGTAAAGTACGATTAGCTCTTTCAAACATAGCTTGTCCTGGACTATCGTCAGGGATACCAAAAGTATGAATTACATGATATTGGGATAAAAAAGGATAGATTCTGCAGATTGGTAGGAGGGTGCATTATCAGTTTTCAATTCAGTTGGGACCCCCATAACTGCAAAACGAGATAATACATGAGTAATAACAGCATCAGCCTTTTCAGGAGGTAATGCAGTAGCCCATTGGAAATGTGTGCATGTATCTATAGTAAGACGGACGCATTTTTGTTGTCCAAAGGATGAAATAAAAATTACATCCATTTGCCGTACCTGATTTGCTTGCAGTCCTCTTAGGTTGACACCTGGTGGGTTAATGGTAAGGTCAAAGGTGCACAAATAGAACAAGAGCGAACAATAAGATTTTTTTTTAATCCTTTAGAGTTAGTATGTTGCAGACGATGCTCTTGTTTTGCTGCTTCTAGAGGATAAAGTAATGCATCAATTACAGCATTTCCGAACGACAAGAGTCCAGGAAGGGCGGGCTGTGCACGGATATGGGGAAAGAAAATTAATTCTGAACGCCGCAGAAGTGATCATTGTACCTGAGCCAACAATCTGTCAATACCTGTTTTAAGAGTTCTAGGCAGTGAAGCCTGAGGAAGCTGCAGACAAGAGAGAACAGCATACCGGGAGTCCGGAACCATGTTAACAGGGAGTTGAGGAAAGTCTTGCAAAACTAAGTAAATAGCCCACAGCTCAACAGGCTGCACAGAGCGAAACGAACGGGGAAAGGCAGAAGAGGCAAGTTGACAGCAGGAGGCAGAGAAAGAGAATTCGCTGTTTGAACTTTTGTGAGCTTATTAGACAGAGGAGAAGACTGAAGGTTTGTTAGGCAGTCTATATCAGTCTGGAGAAGACAAGGAACTTCCCCGAAACAAAAGGAGTTTCGGCAGCTGCTTGGGAATATTCCTTAAAGTCCCCGTCCCGAGGTCAACCAGCCACACTTGGCTGCAATTGTAGCCATTAATCTGGGAAAAGAATGAGTGAGAAGCCCTCAACATTTACTCGAAAGAGGAACAGAGAACAGGAGAGAGTTAACATCCCCTTCAGTCTAAATGTTTTCAGCCAGACCAATAAGGTCCCTTTTATGAGGTCTTTCCGGATATTGGTTGGGCACTCTTTTAGTGAGGCAATGTCACCAAGACAGACAAAGGGTTGGGGGTGCCCTCTCTAATGAGGAGACCAGTCAGATGTCAGTTTGGTCGTGTCGCAAAAGAACTTGAGGGAAGCTTAGCTGTAGTGGTCTCAGCTTTGGAATCTATTCCAATGCCACCATAGACTGTATGCCATTTACCACAAAATCGCAGCCAGGCACAGTCAGGCTCCATAGACTTTTTGGGACCTTAAGGGTGCCCACCCGCCGACCCACAGAATCAAACCCAGCAGGCAAGCCAGACCGAATTGCATAGTCACATCTCTCTCTCTATCTATCTATCTATCTATCTATCTATCTATCTATCTATCTACCTATCTTTCTATCTATCTTTCTATCTATCTATCCAAGAGGTTACTAGATTCCCTCTCACAGAAATTCTACAGATAAGACTAACAAGGACAATGACAAACAGGACAAAACAGATACAGAAGTGGCCACAAAACAGGTTTATGAGTTTGCTGAAGGGCCAACCGACGTTTTGGTGTGCCCTTGGGGAGAGAAATAGCTGTGTCCCGCTTTTCGTTTAATCCCCCAGACAGAAGCACATGTGCGTTTAAGGATCCAGATGATAAGTTGATTTACCTCATTTTGTTCTGAATAACGAAAATGGGAGTGCTCGAGGAACTTGAGCAGTGGCCACTAGTTGTCCGACGGAATGGTTACAGAAGCCCCCATGGGAAAGAGAAGAGAAGTATTCGTGCTATTCGTTCTCCGGCCAATAGTGAAAGTGTAATAGAAGTAGAAACCATGATTAAAATTTCTCCAACAAAATCAGAGTCTATAACTCCAGGAATTATGGTGAGGCCTCTTAAAGCTGCGCTGCCGCGGGCCGATAGTAAGCCAAAGGTGCCTTTAGGCAATGGGCCAAAAATGTGTGCTCTTAATTCATAAATGCCACCTCGCTGAGACCAAAGAACATTTTCAGAGACAGGGAAATCAGCGGCCACACCCCCTGAAGTTGCAGAGAGTAAATCTGACACCAATAAGGGTTTAGTTAGCTACTCCTGAAGTAGCAGTCATCTCTAATGGTTGTTGAAAAACAAAGGGGTTACTTGAGGAGTGGGAGGCGTAGCCAATTGAGTCCCAGGCGTTGTGTTAACAGTTTCCAGCCTTGGAGGGCTTCATAGCCTGAGCCAAAGCAGTAGCAGAAACAGCAGCATTATGTTCATGCCCCCGCCACCCCCCACTCCTGAACAAGCTCTAACATATTGAGCTGTCGAAGCGCCCTGCCCTTTGAAAGGGCCCCAAACACGTTTCCATTCCGGGTTGACATTTTCCCCAGCAAGTGTCTGCCAAAGTATCTCTTAGATTTCATCACGTCCAACATCCCGCTCAACAGCCACCCGCAATCTCGCAAGAAAATCAGGATAGGGTTCATTGGGTCCTTGTAAAGTTTTTTGTAAAAGAAGGCTGAGCGTGGCCAGGAGGGACAACACAGCTCCAAGGCGGAAGCAATACCTGGCGCACCTGCTGTAAATCCTGGCCTGGAAGCTGAGCCTGTTCTCTCAAGGCTCAAAACGGTCTCTCTCCCATCAATTTATCCTCCAGGGGACCAGGAGGGTTCCGTCCCTCATTAATTTGAGCCTGCACTGGGGCTTCTTCTTCCCACCAACTCCTTAACTGCAGAATGCAATGCCAGGGCTTGAGTGATAGCACTACATAGAGTCCACAGTTTCAAAGGGATTATGTTACCCTTCTGATGCTGTTGCCGCAATGCCTTCTGTATTAATTTCCATTCCTTGAAGGTTAATTGGACTTCGGGTTGGCACTTAAACCCATAACAATGCTGCTCCACAAGGCAGAATAACTCAGATAAACGGCGACTAGATGCCTTCGGCCCGATGGAGTGGAGAAGTCCTTTGACTAGCTGCATGTATTGTGCCTTTGCTGATGGGGAATTCCCCATAATTGTCCCGAAAGGTCCCCTGTCTTGGACCTACAGTCCCCGTGGGGTCCTCACCGTTTCGGTTTCGTTCGCCCTCTACCCCGCGTTTGGGCGCCAGATGTTGCGGACGAAATGACACAAAGGACCAGGCACACACAAAACACAGACACAGACACAACTCCGGCCGGAGGACCGATTCTACGCAAGCCCCTCTTGCGGTTTATTCTAGACCCCGGTAACTGGAGACAAACTGAAACCTACACGATGCATTCCTTGACCAATTAAGGGCACGCGGCCAAACACATTTCAAGGACAGGGGGGGAGCAAAGGGAGGAAGCAACCACAACGTGTTGACTAAGAGGCCTGCCCACAATTCCAGCCTTCTCCTTACTTCTCAGGAGGGCATGTTCCCTCGTTTGCGAGCGGACCATTAAACTTGGATATTGTGTGCAGGCCTCCTGGCAGAACATCCTGTTTGCAGGCATGCTTTGCCCAGGCAGGGAGCCCCGCGTGCAGGCACATCCCCACGTCCCTAACCACGCTTTCTTGTGGTCACTGTCGGGCTCCCACATCTCCCCCTTTTTCTGAGAAGCGGGAGCAAACTGTAAGGCGGCGAGAACGCGTTGTCTATCCTGTTGTAGCCGTTGCCTTCTTCGCCAGCACCGGAAGACTAAAATAATAACGCGGCATAAAAGTATTATGAACAAAGGATTCACGAGAACAGTTCCAATTCGGGCAGACACATGTCCAAGAGGGTTCAAATGATTCATCCCTTTCTGTCAACCCCTTAACAGATCGGACCCAGGAATGTCACGTAGTGTTTGGCTATATGTAGACAAACTTTGCTGCTCTAACTCCGTCATTTCCTTAGTTGGGTTTGGATGCCCTGTTAATGACCATTTCACCTTTTCCCAACCTTCACTCGTGGTAAAGGCACAGAGGTTATACATCATTGAGAGGAGTTCCAATCCCATCTCAATACACTTTTTGTGGATAAGACAGTTAATTGATCCCCAAGCCACGAAACAGTATGTTGAAGATTGAGTACATCAGTTGCAAGTTGTGCATCCAGATCTCGTTGTTGTTGCCATAATCGATTAGAGTCTGGATGCCACTCCCGTACAAAGACTGCTCTTTAGAATCCTTGAGGCAAAGCAAGTCAGCCTCGGCAGCTGTTGCAGCAACCGCAGCCACCGCAAGAACTGAAGCTATGAGGAGCCCAAGCATGCGTCGGGACCGGTGAATCAAAGTTTGTATAGCAGTCACCAAACGAGATACAGCAAAAGAGTCCGACCAAGGTCTTGTCAAATTTACAAGCGACCGTCCTTCGGTACGACTTTTAACAATCACCAATGAAAAATTAGAGTTATTGATGTGTGTTTCAAACCTTTTCCACCATGACTGATTTACCCATTGTGTTACATTACAATGATTACATGATATAGATCCCTCTGTAGCATGCCGAGTCCAATTCCCATACGACAACGCAAAGGGGTATTTTAGACACGCCGTAGCACAATAGGATTTATTAACATGCAAGTTAACATGAAACGGACCTGAACTGTCAGTCTTACCCAAAGTAGAGTTTCCTGGCCATATAGTGAGATTCCCTGAAACTGCCCATAATTTCCAAATATTCCCTTGAACGTGGGGATACCCTAACGGTTGCAACTGAGGGGGAGCGAGTGCAAGTTGCTGCCATTTGACGGTTTCATTACCATCACCCATTAAAGTACCATGAAGGCGGTGCCATTTAAAAGTTTTGTTAGACCATTTCTCCAAAATGTGACCATGCTCAGGGCTCCAATCTGCAATAACAAATCCAGAATAATTCATGCCCTTAAAAGACCGATGACTTCGGCATCTTTCCCATTCCAAAGATTCTAGAGAAGGAATAAAAAAATATATTAGAAGGGCCTAATTGTATACAGGTATCAGGAGGGCGACTCATCCGCGTCATAGAGGTGTTGAATCCCCTGGTGGAAACAAGTACGGTAAAGACAGCAGGATGATAATTATTATATGTTAGTCCCCAGGTATTATAAGAGGAATGATTATGCTTTCTTGTAGAGAGGCCAAAGGCATGTCCTCCGATGCACAAGGGGAGGCCCTCCACTGCAACAGTAACATTACTTATGTTATATTGATTAGTGTGATGATGCAAAGGCTTAACTCCTCTACACGCGGCTGTTGGGGAGAAGGCAGTTTCATTGGTGTCTAGCTGTACTTCAGGTTCACCCCGAGAGACAGCTCTCACAAGAGGAGGACTAGGAACATAAGCCCAGTAAGTCTATTCTATCGCTTGCGCATACATTACCTGACAGGTAACCACAACCATCGTATCCTCTTCTTTCCTTCGAAAATGCAATTCTGCTGCTGATAGATTTTCTTTGCTCCAAATATTCAGGAAATTTAAAGTGAGTAAGGTTTTATTCAAGATGTGTTTTGGTTTCAAAAATCTCTCTGTTCGCACCCCCCCTTTTTTTTTTCGAACATACTCACGTAAAGTACGATTAGCTCTTTCAAACATAGCTTGTCCTGGACTATCGTCAGGGATACCAAAAGTATCAATTACATGATATTGGGATAAAAAAGGATAGATTCTGCAGATTGGTAGGCGGGTGCATTATCAGTTTTCAATTCAGTTGGGACCCCCATAACTGCAAAACGAGATAATACATGAGTAATAACAGCATCAGCCTTTTCAGGAGGTAATGCAGTAGCCCATTGGAAATGTGTGCATGTATCTATAGTAAGACGGACGCATTTTTGTTGTCCAAAGGATGAAATAAAAATTACATCCATTTGCCGTACCTGATTTGCTTGCAGTCCTCTTAGGTTGACACCTGGTGGGGTAAATGGTAAGGTCAAAGGTGCACAAATAGAACAAGAGCGAACAATAAGATTTTTTTTTAATCCTTTAGAGTTAGTATGTTGCAGACGATGCTCTTGTTTTGCTGCTTCTAGAGGATAAAGTAATGCATCAATTACAGCATTTCCGAACGACAAGGGTCCAGGAAGGGCGGGCTGTGCACGGATATGGGGAAAGAAAATTAATTCTGAACGCCGCAGAAGTGATCATTGTACCTGAGCAAACAATCTGTCAATACCTGTTTTAAGAGTTCTAGGCAGTGAAGCCTGAGGAAGCTGCAGACAAGAGAGAACAGCATACCGGGAGTCCGGAACCATGTTAACAGGGAGTTGAGGAAAGTCTTGCAAAACTAAGTAAATAGCCCACAGCTCAACAGGCTGCACAGAGCGAAACGAACGGGGGAAGGCAGAAGAGGCAAGTTGACAGCAGGAGGCAGAGAAAGAGAATTCGCTGTTTGAACTTTTGTGAGCTTATTAGATAGAGGAGAAGACTGAAGGTTTGTTAGGCAGTCTATATCAGTCTGGAGAAGACAAGGAACTTCCCCGAAACAAAAGGAGTTTCGGCAGCTGCTTGGGAATATTCCTTAAAGTCCCCGTCCCGAGGTCAACCAGCCACAGTTGGCTGCATTGTAGCCATTAATCTGGGAAAAGAATGAGTGAGAAGCCCTCAACATTTACTCGAAAGAGGAACAGAGAACAGGAGAGAGTTAACATCCCCTTCAGTCTAAATGTTTTCAGCCAGACCAATAAGGTCCCTTTTATGAGGTTTTTCCGGATATTGGTTGGGCACTCTTTTAGTGAGGCAATGTCACCAAGACAGACAAAGGGTTGGGGGTGCCCTCTCTAATGAGGAGACCAGTCAGATGTCAGTTTGGTCGTGTCGCAAAAGAACTTGAGGGAAGCTTAGCTGTAGTGGTCTCAGCTTTGGAATCTATTCCGATGCCACCATAGACTGTATGCCATTTACCACAAAATCGCAGCCAGGCACAGTCAGGCTCCATAGACTTTTTGGGACCTTAAGGGTGCCCACCCGCCGACCCACAGAATCAAACCCAGCAGGCAAGCCAGACCGAATTGCATAGTCACATCTCTCTATCTATCTATCTATCTATCTATCTATCTACCTACCTATCTTTCTATCTATCTTTCTATCTATCTATCCTAGAGGTTACTAGATTCCCTCTCACAGAAATTCTACAGATAAGACTAACAAGGACAATGACAAACAGGACAAAACAGATACAGAAGTGGCCACAAAACAGGTTTATGAGTTTGCTGAAGGGCCAACCGACGTTTTGGTGTGCCCTTGGGGAGAGAAATAGCTGTGTCCCGCTTTTCGTTTAATCCCCCAGACAGAAGCACATGTGCGTTTAAGGATCCAGATGATAAGTTGATTTACCTCATTTTGTTCTGAATAACGAAAATGGGAGTGCTCGAGGAACTTGAGCAGTGGCCACTAGTTTTCCGACGGAATGGTTACAGAAGCCCCCATGGGAAAGAGAAGAGAAGTATTCGTGCTATTCGTTCTCCGGCCAATAGTGAAAGTGTAATAGAAGTAGAAACCATGATTAAAATTTCTCCAACAAAATCAGAGTCTATAACTCCAGGAATTATGGTGAGGCCTCTTAAAGCTGCGCTGCCGCGGGCCGATAGTAAGCCAAAGGTGCCTTTAGGCAATGGGCCAAAAATGTGTGCTCTTAATTCATAAATGCCACCTCGCTGAGACCAAAGAACATTTTCAGAGACAGGGAAATCAGCGGCCACACCCCCTGAAGTTGCAGAGAGTAAATCTGACACCAATAAGGGTTTAGTTAGCTACTCCTGAAGTAGCAGTCATCTCTAATGGTTGTTGAAAAACAAAGGGGTTACTTGAGGAGTGGGAGGCGTAGCCAATTGAGTCCCAGGCGTTGTGTTAACAGTTTCCAGCCTTGGAGGGCTTCATAGCCTGAGCCAAAGCAGTAGCAGAAACAGCAGCATTATGTTCATGCCCCCGCCACCCCCCACTCCTGAACAAGCTCTAACATATTGAGCTGTCGAAGCGCCCTGCCCTTTGAAAGGGCCCCAAACACGTTTCCATTCCGGGTTGACATTTTCCCCAGCAAGTGTCTGCCAAAGTATCTCTGAGATTTCATCACGTCCAACATCCCGCTCAACAGCCACCCGCAATCTCGCAAGAAAATCAGGATAGGGTTCATTGGGTCCTTGTAAAGTTTTTTTGTAAAAGAAGGCTGAGCGTGGCCAGGAGGGACAACACAGCTCCAAGGCGGAAGCAATACCTGGCGCACCTGCTGTAAATCCTGGCCTGGAAGCTGAGCCTGTTCTCTCAAGGCTCAAAACGGTCTCTCTCCCATCAATTTATCCTCCAGGGGACCAGGAGGGTTCCGTCCCTCATTAATTTGAGCCTGCACTGGGGCTTCCTCTTCCCACCAACTCCTTAACTGCAGAATGCAATGCCAGGGCTTGAGTGATAGCACTACATAGAGTCCACAGTTTCAAAGGGATTACGTTACCCTTCTGATGCTGTTGCCGCAATGCCTTCTGTATTAATTTCCATTCCTTGAAGGTTAATTGGACTTCGGGTTGGCACTTAAACCCATAACAATGCTGCTCCACAAGGCAGAATAACTCAGATAAACGGCGACTAGATGCCTTCGGCCCGATGGAGTGGAGAAGTCCTTTGACTAGCTGCATGTATTGTGCCTTTGCTGATGGGGAATTCCCCATAATTGTCCCGAAAGGTCCCCTGTCTTGGACCTACAGTCCCCGTGGGGTCCTCACCGTTTCGGTTTCGTTCGCCCTCTACCCCGCGTTTGGGCGCCAGATGTTGCGGACGAAATGACACAAAGGACCAGGCACACACAAAACACAGACACAGACACAACTCCGGCCGGAGGACCGATTCTACGCAAGCCCCTCTTGCGGTTTATTCTAGACCCCGGTAACTGGAGACAAACTGAAACCTACACGATGCATTCCTTGACCAATTAAGGGCACGCGGCCAAACACATTTCAAGGACAGGGGGGGAGCAAAGGGAGGAAGCAACCACAACGTGTTGACTAAGAGGCCTGCCCACAATTCCAGCCTTCTCCTTACTTCTCAGGAGGGCATGTTCCCTCGTTTGCGAGCGGACCATTAAACTTGGATATTGTGTGCAGGCCTCCTGGCAGAGCATCCTGTTTGCAGGCATGCTTTGCCCAGGCAGGGAGCCCCGCGTGCAGGCACATCCCCACGTCCCTAACCACGCTTTCTTGTGGTCACTGTCGGGCTCCCACATCTCCCCCTTTTTTCTGAGAAGCGGGAGCAAACTGTAAGGCGGCGAGAACGCGTTGTCTATCCTGTTGTAGCCGTTGCCTTCTTCGCCAGCACCGGAAGACTAAAATAATAACGCGGCATAAAAGTATTATGAACAAAGGATTCACGAGAACAGTTCCAATTCGGGCAGACACATGTCCAAGAGGGTTCAAATGATTCATCCCTTTCTGTCAACCCCTTAACAGATCGGACCCAGGAATGTCACGTAGTGTTTGGCTATATGTAGACAAACTTTGCTGCTCTAACTCCGTCATTTCCTTAGTTGGGTTTGGATGCCCTGTTAATGACCATTTCACCTTTTCCCAACCTTCACTCGTGGTAAAAGGCACAGAGGTTATACATCATTGAGAGGAGTTCCAATCCCATCTCAATACACTTTTTGTGGATAAGACAGTTAATTGATCCCCAAGCCACGAAACAGTATGTTGAAGATTGAGTACATCAGTTGCAAGTTGTGCATCCAGATCTCGTTGTTGTTGCCATAATCGATTAGAGTCTGGATGCCACTCCCGTACAAAGACTGCTCTTTAGAATCCTTGAGGCAAAGCAAGTCAGCCTCGGCAGCTGTTGCAGCAACCGCAGCCACCGCAAGAACTGAAGCTATGAGGAGCCCAAGCATGCGTCGGGACCGGTGAATCAAAGTTTGTATAGCAGTCACCAAACGAGATACAGCAAAAGAGTCCGACCAAGGTCTTGTCAAATTTACAAGCGACCGTCCTTCGGTACGACTTTTAACAATCACCAATGAAAAATTAGAGTTATTGATGTGTGTTTCAAACCTTTTCCACCATGACTGATTTACCCATTGTGTTACATTACAATGATTACATGATATAGATCCCTCTGTAGCATGCCGAGTCCAATTCCCATACGACAACGCAAAGGGGTATTTTAGACACGCCGTAGCACAATAGGATTTATTAACATGCAAGTTAACATGAAACGGACCTGAACTGTCAGTCTTACCCAAAGTAGAGTTTCCTGGCCATATAGTGAGATTCCCTGAAACTGCCCATAATTTCCAAATATTCCCTTGAACGTGGGGATACCCTAACGGTTGCAACTGAGGGGGAGCGAGTGCAAGTTGCTGCCATTTGACGGTTTCATTACCATCACCCATTAAAGTACCATGAAGGCGGTGCCATTTAAAAGTTTTGTTAGACCATTTCTCCAAAATGTGACCATGCTCAGGGCTCCAATCTGCAATAACAAATCCAGAATAATTCATGCCCTTAAAAGACCGATGACTTCGGCATCTTTCCCATTCCAAAGATTCTAGAGAAGGAATAAAAAAATATATTAGAAGGGCCTAATTGTATACAGGTATCAGGAGGGCGACTCATCCGCGTCGTAGAGGTGTTGAATCCCCTGGTGGAAACAAGTACGGTAAAGACAGCAGGATGATAATTATTATATGTTAGTCCCCAGGTATTATAAGAGGAATGATTATGCTTTCTTGTAGAGAGGCCAAAGGCATGTCCTCCGATGCACAAGGGGAGGCCCTCCACTGCAACAGTAACATTACTTATGTTATATTGATTAGTGTGATGATGCAAAGGCTTAACTCCTCTACACGCGGCTGTTGGGGAGAAGGCAGTTTCATTGGTGTCTAGCTGTACTTCAGGTTCACCCCGAGAGACAGCTCTCACAAGAGGAGGACTAGGAACATAAGCCCAGTAAGTCTATTCTATCGCTTGCGCATACATTACCTGACAGGTAACCACAACCATCGTATCCTCTTCTTTCCTTCGAAAATGCAATTCTGCTGCTGATAGATTTTCTTTGCTCCAAATATTCAGGAAATTTAAAGTGAGTAAGGTTTTATTCAAGATGTGTTTTGGTTTCAAAAATCTCTCTGTTCGCACCCCCCCCTTTTTTTTTTTCGAACATACTCACGTAAAGTACGATTAGCTCTTTCAAACATAGCTTGTCCTGGACTATCGTCAGGGATACCAAAAGTATGAATTACATGATATTGGGATAAAAAAGGATAGATTCTGCAGATTGGTAGGCGGGTGCATTATCAGTTTTCAATTCAGTTGGGACCCCCATAACTGCAAAACGAGATAATACATGAGTAATAACAGCATCAGCCTTTTCAGGAGGTAATGCAGTAGCCCATTGGAAATGTGTGCATGTATCTATAGTAAGACGGACGCATTTTTGTTGTCCAAAGGATGAAATAAAAATTACATCCATTTGCCGTACCTGATTTGCTTGCAGTCCTCTTAGGTTGACACCTGGTGGGGTAAATGGTAAGGTCAAAGGTGCACAAATAGAACAAGAGCGAACAATAAGATTTTTTTTTAATCCTTTAGAGTTAGTATGTTGCAGACGATGCTCTTGTTTTGCTGCTTCTAGAGGATAAATTAATGCATCAATTACAGCATTTCCGAACGACAAGGGTCCAGGAAGGGCGGGCTGTGCACGGATATGGGGAAAGAAAATTAATTCTGAACGCCGCAGAAGTGATCATTGTACCTGAGCCAACAATCTGTCAATACCTGTTTTAAGAGTTCTAGGCAGTGAAGCCTGAGGAAGCTGCAGACAAGAGAGAACAGCATACCGGGAGTCCGGAACCATGTTAACAGGGAGTTGAGGAAAGTCTTGCAAAACTAAGTAAATAGCCCACAGCTCAACAGGCTGCACAGAGCGAAACGAACGGGGGAAGGCAGAAGAGGCAAGTTGACAGCAGGAGGCAGAGAAAGAGAATTCGCTGTTTGAACTTTTGTGAGCTTATTAGACAGAGGAGAAGACTGAAGGTTTGTTAGGCAGTCTATATCAGTCTGGAGAAGACAAGGAACTTCCCCGAAACAAAAGGAGTTTCGGCAGCTGCTTGGGAATATTCCTTAAAGTCCCCGTCCCGAGGTCAACCAGCCACACTTGGCTGCAATTGTAGCCATTAATCTGGGAAAAGAATGAGTGAGAAGCCCTCAACATTTACTCGAAAGAGGAACAGAGAACAGGAGAGAGTTAACATCCCCTTCAGTCTAAATGTTTTCAGCCAGACCAATAAGGTCCCTTTTATGAGGTCTTTCCGGATATTGGTTGGGCACTCTTTTAGTGAGGCAATGTCACCAAGACAGACAAAGGGTTGGGGGTGCCCTCTCTAATGAGGAGACCAGTCAGATGTCAGTTTGGTCGTGTCGCAAAAGAACTTGAGGGAAGCTTAGCTGTAGTGGTCTCAGCTTTGGAATCTATTCCGATGCCACCATAGACTGTATGCCATTTACCACAAAATCGCAGCCAGGCACAGTCAGGCTCCATAGACTTTTTGGGACCTTAAGGGTGCCCACCCGCCGACCCACAGAATCAAACCCAGCAGGCAAGCCAGACCGAATTGCATAGTCACATCTCTCTATCTATCTATCTATCTATCTATCTATCTATCTATCTATCTATCTACCTATCTTTCTATCTATCTTTCTATCTATCTATCCTAGAGGTTACTAGATTCCCTCTCACAGAAATTCTACAGATAAGACTAACAAGGACAATGACAAACAGGACAAAACAGATACAGAAGTGGCCACAAAACAGGTTTATGAGTTTGCTGAAGGGCCAACCGACGTTTTGGTGTGCCCTTGGGGAGAGAAATAGCTGTGTCCCGCTTTTCGTTTAATCCCCCAGACAGAAGCACATGTGCGTTTAAGGATCCAGATGATAAGTTGATTTACCTCATTTTGTTCTGAATAAGGAAAATGGGAGTGCTCGAGGAACTTGAGCAGTGGCCACTAGTTTTCCGACGGAATGGTTACAGAAGCCCCCTTGGGAAAGAGAAGAGAAGTATTCGTGCTATTCGTTCTCCGGCCAATAGTGAAAGTGTAATAGAAGTAGAAACCATGATTAAAATTTCTCCAACAAAATCAGAGTCTATAACTCCAGGAATTATGGTGAGGCCTCTTAAAGCTGCGCTGCCGCGGGCCGATAGTAAGCCAAAGGTGCCTTTAGGCAATGGGCCAAAAATGTGTGCTCTTAATTCATAAATGCCACCTCGCTGAGACCAAAGAACATTTTCAGAGACAGGGAAATCAGCGGCCACACCCCCTGAAGTTGCAGAGAGTAAATCTGACACCAATAAGGGTTTAGTTAGCTACTCCTGAAGTAGCAGTCATCTCTAATGGTTGTTGAAAAACAAAGGGGTTACTTGAGGAGTGGGAGGCGTAGCCAATTGAGTCCCAGGCGTTGTGTTAACAGTTTCCAGCCTTGGAGGGCTTCATAGCCTGAGCCAAAGCAGTAGCAGAAACAGCAGCATTATGTTCATGCCCCCGCCACCCCCACTCCTGAACAAGCTCTAACATATTGAGCTGTCGAAGCGCCCTGCCCTTTGAAAGGGCCCCAAACACGTTTCCATTCCGGGTTGACATTTTCCCCAGCAAGTGTCTGCCAAAGTATCTCTGAGATTTCATCACGTCCAACATCCCGCTCAACAGCCACCCGCAATCTCGCAAGAAAATCAGGATAGGGTTCATTGGGTCCTTGTAAAGTTTTTTTGTAAAAGAAGGCTGAGCGTGGCCAGGAGGGACAACACAGCTCCAAGGCGGAAGCAATACCTGGCGCACCTGCTGTAAATCCTGGCCTGGAAGCTGAGCCTGTTCTCTCAAGGCTCAAAACGGTCTCTCTCCCATCAATTTATCCTCCAGGGGACCAGGAGGGTTCCGTCCCTCATTAATTTGAGCCTGCACTGGGGCTTCCTCTTCCCACCAACTCCTTAACTGCAGAATGCAATGCCAGGGCTTGAGTGATAGCACTACATAGAGTCCACAGTTTCAAAGGGATTACGTTACCCTTCTGATGCTGTTGCCGCAATGCCTTCTGTATTAATTTCCATTCCTTGAAGGTTAATTGGACTTCGGGTTGGCACTTAAACCCATAACAATGCTGCTCCACAAGGCAGAATAACTCAGATAAACGGCGACTAGATGCCTTCGGCCCGATGGAGTGGAGAAGTCCTTTGACTAGCTGCATGTATTGTGCCTTTGCTGATGGGGAATTCCCCATAATTGTCCCGAAAGGTCCCCTGTCTTGGACCTACAGTCCCCGTGGGGTCCTCACCGTTTCGGTTTCGTTCGCCCTCTACCCCGCGTTTGGGCGCCAGATGTTGCGGACGAAATGACACAAAGGACCAGGCACACACAAAACACAGACACAGACACAACTCCGGCCGGAGGACCGATTCTACGCAAGCCCCTCTTGCGGTTTATTCTAGACCCCGGTAACTGGAGACAAACTGAAACCTACACGATGCATTCCTTGACCAATTAAGGGCACGCGGCCAAACACATTTCAAGGACAGGGGGGGAGCAAAGGGAGGAAGCAACCACAACGTGTTGACTAAGAGGCCTGCCCACAATTCCAGCCTTCTCCTTACTTCTCAGGAGGGCATGTTCCCTCGTTTGCGAGCGGACCATTAAACTTGGATATTGTGTGCAGGCCTCCTGGCAGAGCATCCTGTTTGCAGGCATGCTTTGCCCAGGCAGGGAGCCCCGCGTGCAGGCACATCCCCACGTCCCTAACCACGCTTTCTTGTGGTCACTGTCGGGCTCCCACATCTCCCCCTTTTTCTGAGAAGCGGGAGCAAACTGTAAGGCGGCGAGAACGCGTTGTCTATCCTGTTGTAGCCGTTGCCTTCTTCGCCAGCACCGGAAGACTAAAATAATAACGCGGCATAAAAGTATTATGAACAAAGGATTCACGAGAACAGTTCCAATTCGGGCAGACACATGTCCAAGAGGGTTCAAATGATTCATCCCTTTCTGTCAACCCCTTAACAGATCGGACCCAGGAATGTCACGTAGTGTTTGGCTATATGTAGACAAACTTTGCTGCTCTAACTCCGTCATTTCCTTAGTTGGGTTTGGATGCCCTGTTAATGACCATTTCACCTTTTCCCAACCTTCACTCGTGGTAAAAGGCACAGAGGTTATACATCATTGAGAGGAGTTCCAATCCCATCTCAATACACTTTTTGTGGATAAGACAGTTAATTGATCCCCAAGCCACGAAACAGTATGTTGAAGATTGAGTACATCAGTTGCAAGTTGTGCATCCAGATCTCGTTGTTGTTGCCATAATCGATTAGAGTCTGGATGCCACTCCCGTACAAAGACTGCTCTTTAGAATCCTTGAGGCAAAGCAAGTCAGCCTCGGCAGCTGTTGCAGCAACCGCAGCCACCGCAAGAACTGAAGCTATGAGGAGCCCAAGCATGCGTCGGGACCGGTGAATCAAAGTTTGTATAGCAGTCACCAAACGAGATACAGCAAAAGAGTCCGACCAAGGTCTTGTCAAATTTACAAGCGACCGTCCTTCGGTACGACTTTTAACAATCACCAATGAAAAATTAGAGTTATTGATGTGTGTTTCAAACCTTTTCCACCATGACTGATTTACCCATTGTGTTACATTACAATGATTACATGATATAGATCCCTCTGTAGCATGCCGAGTCCAATTCCCATACGACAACGCAAAGGGGTATTTTAGACACGCCGTAGCACAATAGGATTTATTAACATGCAAGTTAACATGAAACGGACCTGAACTGTCAGTCTTACCCAAAGTAGAGTTTCCTGGCCATATAGTGAGATTCCCTGAAACTGCCCATAATTTCCAAATATTCCCTTGAACGTGGGGATACCCTAACGGTTGCAACTGAGGGGGAGCGAGTGCAAGTTGCTGCCATTTGACGGTTTCATTACCATCACCCATTAAAGTACCATGAAGGCGGTGCCATTTAAAAGTTTTGTTAGACCATTTCTCCAAAATGTGACCATGCTCAGGGCTCCAATCTGCAATAACAAATCCAGAATAATTCATGCCCTTAAAAGACCGATGACTTCGGCATCTTTCCCATTCCAAAGATTCTAGAGAAGGAATAAAATACTATATTAGAAGGGCCTAATTGTATACAGGTATCAGGAGGGCGACTCATCCGCGTCGTAGAGGTGTTGAATCCCCTGGTGGAAACAAGTACGGTAAAGACAGCAGGATGATAATTATTATATGTTAGTCCCCAGGTATTATAAGAGGAATGATTATGCTTTCTTGTAGAGAGGCCAAAGGCATGTCCTCCGATGCACAAGGGGAGGCCCTCCACTGCAACAGTAACATTACTTATGTTATATTGATTAGTGTGATGATGCAAAGGCTTAACTCCTCTACACGCGGCTGTTGGGGAGAAGGCAGTTTCATTGGTGTCTAGCTGTACTTCAGGTTCACCCCGAGAGACAGCTCTCACAAGAGGAGGACTAGGAACATAAGCCCAGTAAGTCTATTCTATCGCTTGCGCATACATTACCTGACAGGTAACCACAACCATCGTATCCTCTTCTTTCCTTCGAAAATGCAATTCTGCTGCTGATAGATTTTCTTTGCTCCAAATATTCAGGAAATTTAAAGTGAGTAAGGTTTTATTCAAGATGTGTTTTGGTTTCAAAAATCTCTCTGTTCGCCCCCCCCTTTTTTTTTTTCGAACATACTCACGTAAAGTACGATTAGCTCTTTCAAACATAGCTTGTCCTGGACTATCGTCAGGGATACCAAAAGTATCAATTACATGATATTGGGATAAAAAAGGATAGATTCTGCAGATTGGTAGGCGGGTGCATTATCAGTTTTCAATTCAGTTGGGACCCCCATAACTGCAAAACGAGATAATACATGAGTAATAACAGCATCAGCCTTTTCAGGAGGTAATGCA
>JAESUZ010004707.1:0-40469 GCA_017311185.1 Proteles cristata cristata
ACCGACCGGCCAAATGTGGACACAGCCCTGTGCTCACGCGGTGTTGCGGCCGCAAGGGACACGGCCCAGCCGGGCCGGGGAGCCTCTGGCCCGTCCTGCGAGCGCGAGCACACGCCTGCGGGCACCTCTCCAGGGAGCAGCGACCAGAGGCGCGTAAGGAGGTGGCCCGCAGTTCACGTACAGCAGCCCAAAGGAGACCCCAAACACCCACCGACAGGGAGAGGGGTGCACAAATCGTGCTGTATATCCACACAGTGAAGTCCCATAGCCCCAAACACGGCACTGATGTGCACGAGAAAGGGTGTGTTCTGGGATTCCAATTGTCTGCAGCAGAAAAACATGTAAATCTAATTAGACATTAAGGAGCTTTCTGGGGTTCAAGTATGTTCAGGGTGCCTGGGTGGCTCAGCTGGTTGAGTGTCAGACTCTTGATTTTGGCTCAGGTCATGATCTCACGGTTCATGAGTTCGAGCCCCGCGTCAGGCTCTGTGCTGACAGTGCAGAGCCTGGAGCTGCTTCAGATTCTGTGTCTCCCTCTCTCTGTCCCTGTCCCACTTGTGTTCTCTCTCTCTCTCTCTCTCTCAAAAATAAACATTAAAAAAATTATTTAAAAGAAACCATGTTCTACCTTGATCTGTGAGGCACTCCTGATGCATGTGAGTTTACAGAGCAGTTCACTTAAGGTCAGTACCTTCTATGCACCTGACTATGCATACATTATACCAAGAAAAACAGACGTAAAAAGAAAGAATAGAAATGTCTACCAGAGAAATGGGCTCTTCAAGTTAACGAAAAACGCTCCAGCCCGATGGTGCCTCCGAAGTCCAGAGACAGAGGGAAAACCCCACAAGGGCCCGGTTAGGAAAGACGGAGAGAGAGATGAAAACTCAGACGGACGGCAACCCCGCATCGCCGTCTCCTGCTGCAGCCCCTCGACGCGCAGCCCACACCGAGGACCAGGAAGCCCGGGTTTCTCTGTTGCTGACCTGGTCACTCGGCACAACCGGGTATGTTCCCAACAAAACCAGAGACGAACCCAGGAAAGGCGTGGGCCCAGGGGCCACGCGGGAGGGCTGCCAGGAGCTGGCAAACTACGCGAGCGTAAAGAACGACCGGGGCACTGGGAGCCGTCTCAGCCCACTTTCCAGCCCTCCTGTCTCCTCCTCAGGGCGAACCGAACTCAGCAACTCCCAGCCTGCACCCAGGCCGGGCACGGGGGAGGTCACACACGCCCCGGGGCACAGAACGAAAGGGTCAGCACAGCACTTCCAAGCCAGGGCAGGGGAGGAGGTGAGGGGCACTAGGAGGAGACACACAAACTGCAAGGGAGCGGCAGGTGGCAATAAAGGGAACTTCAAAGATGAGACCCAGAACACGAAGTGCCAGGCAGGCAGCCCGACACACGGGGACACCCCAGTGACACCTCTTAGCGCCTGCAACGCTTGCTGGGGTCTGCCCTTTCCACCCCCCCCAGGAGCTACACAACGCCGGGAGCAAATAAAATTGCCATAAACCCCTCAGGGCAGAGAGAAAAGAAAGATCTCTGAGGACTGGAGGTCAGCTCAGCGCAGCCTCACCGCCACGTGGACGGCCCTGGGCAAAAGCAGCGGAAGCAGGGTCTGCGCCCGCCGGCCTCCCTGTGCCCTGCAGCAGCCCCCCACCCCCCCAGCCAAGACCGGATGCTGACGACAGCAGGCCGAGGGTCAGCTGGCCCCCCTGCATCACCCGGCGCTGGGCGCTGACTGCAGGCAGGAGCCCCGAGGAAAGGTCTGGAAAGGTCTGGCTCCTGGGGCCGCCTAGCGCTTCCCCAAATACCTTGGCCTCAGACCTCACTGACGCTCCACTCTGAGAATTCTGCAAGTTGTTTTGATTTCTTACTTGACCAAGGGGGTAACTATTTTTAATAAGATAGATTATTTTGGTCTTTATTCTTAGTTTCCGACATTACTGCAAGCCTATGTCTGCATTGCCACTCTTTCCTCGGGCCTGACGTGCCGCCTGCTCCAGTTACAAACACACGGGCTCTGTACGGGGACAGCTCTTCAGGCGCGGACCATCTTCAGTCAGCAGGGGGAGCATGGAGCATGCCGAGGGGCGCAGCTGGCCCGACGCCAGGGGCTCGGGGCCAGAGGGCTGCCTTCACAACAGGGGGCCGGGCCACCACCAGGAATAATTCAGAATCTGTAGGCACCAATAACATGGCCTTAAAACACATAAAACAAAACCCCGGCCGAACCACACTCTCCAGGGGAGATTTCCATATGCCTTCCGGCGACAGAAACAGAACCCAAGTCAGCAAGCATAATGAGGGCTCTGACCTGACAGACAGGTATAGAACTTGTGGAGAAAAATACTCCTTTCAAGTGCCCCGTGGACCAGACGTGACCGTATGTTGGACCACAGGACAAGCGGCCACTGTTCAAAGGACAGAGGTCCTACACACGGTATGATCACTCATAAAAACTAGCTACGCTATTAACAAGTGCACGTGGTCAGAGGAACAAGCACAGAAGGGACGTAAAAGCATCCTGTGATGTAATCGTTTCAAGCTGTGAGCTGCCCTCTGGGTGCCCGGGCACCACCGCCAGCGATGGTGATATGACAGTGGTGGGTGGCGGCGGCCCATGTGACTTGCTGGCCATGCCCACCCATGGGGGAGACGGGTCCTTGAGTGCGACGCGACAGAGAAGGCGGCCAGCCACAGCTAGGGCCCCCGCGAGGAGCAGCCCCCCCCGCCCCCCACCCCCACGCACAGGCACGGGCGCCCCTCGTGTGCCCTCCACAGAATCGGAGACCTGTGGCAACCTGCCTCCAGCAAATCTGTTTGTGCCACTTTTCCATCAGCATTTGCTCATTTCATGTCTCTGTGTCATATTTTGGTGACTCTCCCAGTATTTCAACTTTTTTCATGACTGTCCCCATCACAGTGCTCTGTGGCCAGCAATCTTCGATGACGTTACTGCTGTGACTGTTTCGGGCCTCCGCGAGCCCCACCCGTGTAACGCGGTGACCTTGATAAAGGCCGTGGGCGCTCCGATAGCTCCCCCACGGGCCGCTCCCCGGTCTCTCTCCCTCTGCTCGGGCTTCCCTGGCCCCTGAGACACAACGGTATTGACATTAGGCCAATTACAAACCTACAGTGGCCTCTGAGTGCGCAACTGCAAGAGTCGTGTGTCTCTCACTGTAAGTCAAAACTGGAAATGGGGCCGCGGAGTGAGGACGGTGTGTCGGAAGCCGAGACAGGCCAACAGCATGGCCTCTGGCATCGAACGGTGAGCTGAGTGGTGAACGGGAAGGGAAAGTTCCTGGAGGAAATTAAAAGTTCCACTCCAGCGAGTGCACGTGCAATGAGAAAGTGAGACGGCCTCACTGCTGGTGCGGAGACCGTCTGAGGGGTGCGCACAGAAGACGGGACGAGCCACAGCCGTGTCCCCTGAAGCCAAAGCCAGATCCAGAGCAGGGCCCCGACGCTTCAGTTCTCCAAGGGCCGAGTGGGGAGGCAGCTGCGGCAGCAAAGTTTGAAGTCGGCAGAGGCCGGCGCGGTAGGTCTGAGGGGGAAGCCGTCCGTGGCTCACAAGTGCGAGGGGAAGCGGCCAGTGCTCACTGATCCAGAAGCTGCGGCACCTCATCCAGAAGGCTGAGCAGGACCACGAATGAAGGCGGCTCCACGAAGCGGCACATTTTCAGTGTAGATGGAACGGCCTCCTATTGGGAGAAGACAGCATCCGGGACTCCCCAGCTGGGGAAGCGAGGTCGATGCCCAGCCTGAGAGCTTCCAAGGACAGGCTGGCCCTCCTGCTGGGACTAACGCAGACGGTTAAAGCCGGTGACTTTAAGTGGAAGCCAGTGCTCACAAACCGCCCTGAAAACCCGGGCCCTTAAAATCCCCCTGTGCTCTGCCTGTGCGCTATCGGTGGGCCAGCGAGGCCTGGACGACAGCACACCTGCTCACAGCACGTTTGCTGAAAATCTGAAGCCCACTGTTGAGACCTGCTGCTCAGAACAAAAGATTTCTTCCAAAACGTGACTGCTCGTTGACGGTGCACCAAGCGCTCAAGAGTCCGATGGAGACGGACGAAGAGTCACGTGTTCGTCCCGCTGGCTCAACGTCCATCCTACAGCCGCTGGAGCGAGGAGCCATTTTGACTCTCGAGTCTTATTATTTAAGAAACGCATGTCGTAAGGGCTGCAGCCGCCGTAGACAGTGATTCCTTGATGGATCTGGGCACAGTACACTGAAAACCTTCTGGAAAGGAGTCACCACCCTAGATGCCATTAAAAACGTTCGTGGTTTGGGGCACCTGGGTGGCTCAGTCGGTTAATCATCCAGCTTCAGCTCAGGTCATGATCTCACGGTTCGTGGGTTTGAGCCCCATGTCGGGCTCTGTGCTAACAGCTCAGGGCCTGGAGCTGCTTCAGATTCTGTGTCTCCCTCTCTCTCTGACCCTCCCCTGCTGATGCTGTCTCTCTCTCTCTCTCAGAAATAAATAAAACATTAAAAAAAAAAAAAATTCATGGTTTGGGGCACCTGGGTGGCTCAGCTGGTTGAGCGTCTGATTCTGGCTCAGGTCATGATCTCATGGTTCATGAGTTTGAGCCCCGTGCTGGACTCACTGCTGTCAGTGTAGAGCCCATTTGGGATCCTCTGTCCCCCCCTCTCTCTGCTCTTCCCCCACTCACTCTCTCTCTCGAAAAGTAAATGTTTAAAAAAAAAAAAAAAGAACATTAACGGTTCAGGGGAATGGCTCAAAATACGAACAGGGGCCTGGAGGCCGTTGCGTGACGGCGAGGGGCTCCCGACTCAGGGGAGGAAGTCACTGCAGACGCGGGGGAGGCAGTGTGGACTGGAAAGGGGCCGGGGCACGTGACCGAAGTGCTACAAGCTCAGGATGGGCGGGCACAGCACGTGGCCCTTGAGGTGGAATCGGCTGCGGGTGGAGACGCCGCGAAGGCTGTTGACATGACGACAGGGGACGCAGACTGTCACACACTGAGCCGATCCCGCGGCTGCGGGGCCTGAGAGGATGGACCCCTGTGTTCAGAGCGGTTCTGTTGTGGGCACAATGCTGTCAGGGCATCGCAGGCCGCAGAGAAGCCGTTCACGATAGGCCATCCTGGCAGCGGACGTCATTGTGTTCCAGAGTCGCCACGGCCTCCCCGGCCTCCAGCCCCACCTGCCCGGCCGGCAGCCAGCACCGTCGAGGCAGGCCCTCCACCAGCAAAAGATGCTCACTGGCTGAGGGCTCGGATGATGGTTAGCATTTTTAAGCAACAAAGGATTTTTTTTTTAACGTTTATTCATTTTTTGAGAGACAGAGAGAGAGACAGAGCATGAGCGGGGGGGCCAGAGAGAGACAGGAAAACACAGAATCTGAAGCAGGTTCTAGGCTCTGAGCTGTCAGAACAGAGCCCAATGTGGGGTTCAAACCTGCGAACTGTGAGATCATGGCTTGAGCTAAAGTCACATGCTTACTGAGTGAGCCATGCAGGCGCCCCATAAGCAACACACGATTTTTAAACTGAGGTATAAACACTGACATTTCTAGACATGATGCTACTGTACACTTGAGACTGAGACTGCTGTGTAGACATAACTTCTACGTGTGCTGGGAAACCAGGGTTGTCGCGGTCACTGTACTGTGGTGCCTGGAGCTGACCCTGCAGTGTCTCTGAGGTGTGGCTTTAAGAGTGGGGGGGGGCACTGAATCCGGAGGCACTCTCACATGCCCTAACACTCCTGAGAGTGTCCGCAGGCAAAGGTGTGAGAAGCCCTGGCAGAGCGCGCCCTGCCTTAGCTGCGCAGCTCACGGCATCCTTGGTGCTGCGAGACCGGACACTTCCCCTGGAATCAGGAAGCAGACGCTTCTGTTCCCCGCGGTGCTGAAGGTGACGTGACGGCCAGGGACCCCCGCAGGCCGCCCGCTCCTGCCCTGCCCCACCATCTCCGTCCCACCCCCGACCTCTGCCCTCCTCCAGAGCCCCCGCTAGGGAAATACCATTCTGCAGGGTTTGTGCTCTCGACTCCTTCCCCAGGTTCACATGGAAGCCGCCACCGAGGGTGGGGGTTTTGCCAGCACCTAGGAAAACAAACCGGCCTGATTAGTCGAAACTTGGCAAAAAAGATCCATCCCAACAGATCTCCCCTGCATGGGGCGTCTCTGGAGCCGGGACCCAGTGGGACCAGCATTCACGGAGCGAGGCGCCCCCTCTGCCCCGCCAACAGGGCTGCAGCCTTGACCTGGAGCGCAGCAGGTGGAACCGTGGCCACACGCACTCTCTAACCACGTTCCAGACCACTGCCACGTGGCGGCCAGAGAGAGCACAGCGCACCTCCAAACTACAGCTCTCCCCTCGGCCCTCTGTGCGCTCTGGGCCAGCCCGTTCACAGGACCTACGCCTGCAGTGACCACTGGCTACTGCGTCCATCTCCCCACAGGACTGTGGGCTTCCGGAGGCTACGGGCGATGTCCTATGTGGCCCAGAGCCTCAGAGCCGCCTGGTCCAAAGGAGGCACGTGCACCTCCAGCCACCTGTGTGCTGCCCACCCACAGAACGGCAGCCTGGGGAGCCCCGCCCCACAGGTGGCCGTAGCCAGACCTGCAGGCACCCCCCTCGGATCTCCCACCAATGTTCAAGTGTCCCAGGAAGCTCCATGCCCTCTGCTCTGCACACTGGGGCTGGGACCTGTGCCAGGCGGAGGTCTGGGTTGGGCTAGACCTACAAACCCTGCTGCCGCAGCGAGATGCTCAGGCCACAGGAGGCAGCGGGCTGGGAAATGCTGCCCATCCTGCAGGCCAGCGCGTGTGACCAAGCACACACCAAATGATTAGGGGCACCTCCCATCTGACACAGGGCATGCTGGAGGGAGCGGGACGCACGTGGAAATGACAGGGAAACTCAGAAGCGGCAGGGACCTGGGCGTCCTGACCCCTGACATCTGGGAACAGGCCCCCAGGGGAAGCGCATGGCCCACCCCCTGGGGTCAGCAGGCACCGCACAGGCGAGGCAGAGTAAGCGTGGCCAGCACACCTGTGACAGCAACCCAGTCCCAAAACAACGTGAATGAGAAAGGATCTCGGCAAAGTGGCTCCAGAGCTTAGCCGGCAGCAAAAACAAGTAAGATTAGCCTAGAAAACTTTGAGAAGAGCAATGAGTGAGCTCTGCTGAGCAGCTGCTGGGTCACGGCCAGCAGCAGGTGGCGGCCGAGCAGGGCTGGGGGGCAGGCAGGCGGGTGGGGCGGAGCAGGGCTGGGGGCAGGCAGGCGGGTGGGGCGGAGCAGGGCTGGGGGCCGGGCAGGGGGTGGGGCGGAGCAGGGCTGGGGCGGGCAGGCGGGTGGGGCGGAGCAGGGCTGGGGGCGGGCAGGCGGTGGGGCGGAGCAGGGCTGGGGGCGGGCAGGGGGTGGGGCGGAGCAGGGCTGGGGGGCAGGCAGGCGGGTGGGGCGGAGCAGGGCTGGGGGCCGGGCAGGGGGTGGGGCGAGCAGGGCAGGGCAGGCGGGGTGGGGCGGAGCAGGGGCTGGGGGGCGGGCAGGGGGTGGGGCGAGCAGGGCTGGGGGGCGGGCAGGGGGTGGGGCGGAGCAGGGCTGGGGGGCGGGCAGGGGGTGGGGCGGAGCAGGGCTGGGGGCGGGCAGGCAGGGGGAGGGCGGAGCAGGGCTGGGGGGCGGGCAGGGGGTGGGGCGGAGCAGGGCTGGGGGCGGGCAGGGGGTGGGGCGGAGCAGGGCTGGGGGCGGGCAGGGGGTGGGGCGGAGCAGGGCTGGGGCGGCAGGGGTGGGGCGGGCAGGGCTGGGGGCGGGCAGGGGGGTGGGGCGGAGCAGGGCTGGGGAGCGGGCAGGGGTGGGGGCGGAGCAGGGCTGTGGGCGGAGCAGGGCTGGGGGCAGGGGGTGGGGCGGAGCAGGGCTGGGGGCGGAGCGGGGGTGGGGCGGAGCAGGGCTGGGGGCGGGCAGGGGGGGGCGGAGCAGGGCTGGGGGCGGGCAGGGGGTGGGGCGGAGCAGGGCTGGGTGGCGGGCAGGGGGTGGGGCGGAGCAGGGCTGGGTGGCGGGCAGGCAGGTGGGGCGGAGCAGGGCTGGGGGCGGGCAGGGTGGGCGGAGCAGGGCTGGGGGCGGGCAGGGCGGAGCAGGGCTGGGGGCGGGCAGGCGGCCGGAACAGGGCTGGGGGCGGCAGGCGGCGGAGCAGGCAGGGCAGGCCGGGACGGCAGGCAGGCGGGAGGCAGGAGCAGGGGGGCAGGCAGGCGGCCGAGCAGGGCTGGGGGCAGGCAGGCGGGAGCAGGGGCTGGGGGCAGGCGGGTGGGGCAGAGCAGGGCTGGGGGCAGGCAGGCGGCGGGCAGGGCAGGGGGCAGGCAGGCGGCCGGAGCAGGGGCAGGGGGAGAGGGCAGGCGGCCGGAGCAGGGCTGGGGCAGGCGGGTGGGGCAGAGCAGGGCTGGGGGCAGGCAGGCGGCCGGAGCAGGGCAAGGCAGCCTGGGCAGGGCAGTGGGGCAGGCAGGCGGCGGAGCAGGGCTGGGGGGCAGGCAGGCGGCCGGAGCAGGGCTGGGGGCAGGCGGGTGGGGCAGAGCAGGGCTGGGGGCAGGCAGGCGGCCGGAGCAGGGCAGGGGGCAGGCAGGCGGCGGAGCAGGGCAGGGGAGCAGGCAGGCGGCCGGAGCAGGGCTGGGGGGCAGGCAGGCGGCCGGAGCAGGGCTGGGGGGCAGGCGGGTGGGGCAGAGCAGGGCTGGGGGGCAGGCAGGCGGCCGTAGCAGGGCAGGGGGAGGCAGGCCAGCTGGAGCAGAACTGGCTGGGGGCGGGGCAGCTGGGGGCCCTCCCCAGGAGAGCGGGGCCCAGGACAGGTGTCACTCATAACCTGTAGACCATTTTGCTGTCACTGGGACTGATGCTTCCTACTGCCACCGTAACAGATGGCCACAGACTTCACGTCCTCAAGAGGATGGTCACAGAGGACAGGGAGGGAGGGGGCCATCTGTGTGTCCTCACGGGGCTGCGGAGGGTCAGGAAGGGCCCAGAGGGGATTCATCTACCTGGACCAGCAACAAGGGCTTCCCAAACCAGCCGTGTGCCACCTCTGGGCTGCGCAGAGCCCGCCACAGACTCACTGGACTGAGGCCAGGGCTCTGCATCTCCTTCCCTCCCATTTTGGTGGTGGAGGCATTTTACAACTTTAGGATTTTTACCTCTGCGATCTTTTCTATACCAGAACCACTGGGGAGGCCCAATCACTCTCAGCACCGGACCAGGACGGCCTCTTTGTTTCTATTTTAGAACAACAGAAATATTGCCACGTTGTTTTAATTACAATGGATGTGAACTTTCAGTAAGTAACTGGGCTAGTACATGAGAAACAGGATGATGAAATGGTGTAAAGCCCCACCTTCTGGGAACAAGGACCCCGGGGACCCATGCTCCCGCACAGACTCAGACAGAAGGCGGCCGGGCCAGGTCCCTCCGGGATGCAGTGAACAGCAAGAGTGGGGGCTTCGCTCTGGCCAAGTGTTAAATGCAATCTCCTTAGTCCGGAAAACCCCGCAAAGCCGCCAGAGGTCACTCCCCCCCCACATGCCACCTCTGCCCCCTCCTCCCCTCTCCTCCATTACTCTCCCCTGCACCCTGCTCACCACCCTTCCTTATCTCTCCCTGAGGGCCCAGGCCCCACCCGCCAGTTCCCCAGTCTGGGGCCAGGGCACCTCCAGGGCTGGTCTCCTGCCTCCTGCTCACGTGTGTGCACACATACACGGGCGCGCACGCACACCAGCCTGTGCTCTCCATGCTCCCCGTGCGTAGCCCCAGCACATTGTGAGCTTCCAGGAGACACACGGACCCGGTTCCCTCTGCAGACCCAGTTCCCTCTGGCAGGGCCGGATGGGGGTGTCAAAGCCTGCTTGCCAGACTGATGCAGATTCTCATACTCAGCAACCACCACCCACCAGGGTTTGGTTACGAGAGACAGAATCTGGAATGGCCCCGTAGGTAGTACCAAAGTGCTTATTTAGCAAGTCTCAGCCCACTGAAACCATGAGCCTAAGGGCCCCCTGAAGTGTGAAAAAAAGCTGGAGGATTACCTCCGGTCACAACTGCCAAGGTATGACATTCTTGGCCTTCAGATCTCCTTCACGATATTCCCTCTACTTGTAAAACATTTGACAGTTTCTCTAACAAGCTCCTGCAACAAAAAATCCAAGCTGGTATCAACTGGTGGAAGGTACGACCAGGCCAAGACCGCCCCCTTGTGGACAGCGGCAGAGCAGCAGATGCCTAGGTCTGACCCAGAGACGGGTGCACCGCCATGAGCATCAAAGACAAAGCCAGTAACACCAGGAAGAGAAAGGCAGGGAAGAGGCAGGGCCCTGGCATGAGCAAGGGGCCTCAGCACCCCAGAAAGACGCGTGTACAGCTCTGCCTGTCCTCCATTTCCCCCATAAGCTCCACCAACACTCTTAGCAAAAACCCTAATCGCTTTGTATTAATTTTATTTAAAAGGAGGGTTTCTGCCTAATTCCTTCTCAAGAGAGGCCCCGGAAGCAGGCTTCAGAGGTCCTGCAGCCGAAGCCCGCACGTGGACACGCAGCCCTCTGGGATGCCCAGCTGGCCGTCTCCAGGACCACAGGGAGTCTGGAGTCCCGGGCCTCAGCCTGGACACGGATCTGGGGTGGTGATCAACAGCTCCCCGCACGCCACAGCCGAGACTCCGTTCCCGGCGCGGTTCCCCAAGAACCGCCTTAGGGAAAGTACGCAGCGCAGAGCGCAGTAAACGTAAAAGGCTGCAGATGACGTCTAACGAGAAGAGTCCTCTCTCTCCATGAGCCTCTAGGAAGAGTCCAGCCAGCGTTTCCTAGGAACAAGCACTTTGGCCAGGAGCTCCGCGGGGCTTTGAGCGGCCACAGGATAGAGCAGATGCAGGATGGCGCCCGGTGCTCAGTGGCCTGGGACATGGGTGGGCTGTGCCTGGGAGAGCCACCTGTTGGCAGGGCGCGCTAGGTGGGTGGGTGCAGGCCTCACCCCTCTTTAGGGCACAGGGCCCTCCCGTCCAGGCTGGGGGTGCAAATATGACTGGGGGGTTCATCCAGCCCAAAAGTGTGGGAAGTGCGTCACGACGCGGAACGGTGACGACACAGGCACTTATAAACGCCCTCACATAAGAGACGGAGTCTGCAGTGGGGAGAAGCCGTGACTACGGAAGCCATGGGAAGGACCCCTCCCCCCAGGGAGCAGCAGCCACAGGCCCCTCTGAGGGCCTCTGACAACCCCAAGGGGAGGCGCTCAGGAGCAGAGGGCGCCCCGGGAAGGAGCTGGGGCTTGGAGGCCCTCGGGTGGACGTGCGGCACAGGCCACTCAGAGCCCATCCTTCTGGCCCTGCCAGGAAGCCCTGCTCTGCCCCTGGTCCTGGACACACTTGGGGCGAGCCCCTCTCGGGAGAGCAGCAGGACCCTTCCTCAGGGCCCCACTGAGGCCCCGGCCACTCCGGCCACACGGAGCTGCCTGCAGTCCCCACGTGCCCACCCCTTCTGCCGGCCGGTCTCCTCCCTGTCGCCTGTGCCCAGCGGCTGAAGGACTCAGCCCAGGTCTCCCCAGTACTGCTCATACCACCACCTCTAGACTCTGGCCTCACACTCTGCTGGTCCGAGAACCAAGGCATCAGGGTGACCGGAGCTCCTCGGCCTCTCTAGTCCAGGCCCGGCGCACAGTGGGTGCTCATGGGAAAGGCTCCGGCACGATCAGGAGCCCACAGTGGCGGGGCCTCTGGCCACACGGCCCTGGGTGTCTAACTGACATAGTCCCAGGTACACCCCTGCCCACGCTCAATTCTCAAAGACTAAGAACGAACGCTCAGGAAAGACGGTGACCAGGGGACCCCGCGAGGACAGCTCGGAAGGCAAGCTCAGCTTCCAGGGCAAGTCCAGGGGAGGGGTCAAGGGAAGACCCGAGAAGAGCCAGGAGGCTTGTGCTCGGAGGCCAGGGCACTGGGGGTAACCCGAGTCCACAGCCCAGCCGTCACTGCCCTGAGGGGAAGGGAGGCCAGGCGGCAGGCAGCGGGGCTACTGACGCCCCCCCCTCTCCTGGGCACGCTCCTGCCAGGGAACAGGCCCCCAGGACGGAGCCAGCTGGGCCGGGCAAGTATCCTCGCGCCCCCTTACGGCATGCTTTCCAACAGTGCTGGGCTCCGAGGCCGTGCTCACGAGGCTGTGCCGTCAACTTCATCGCATACAGGTGGGAGCACATCTGTCACGTCCAGAGCTGTCGGGGTGTCCACCGCCTCTACGGCCCGTTCCCCGTCTGCAGGGAGGGCAGGCGCCATCATCAGGTGACCAGGTGTGCTCAGCACGGTGCCCTTCCACGGAGAACCCCAAGTGGCAGTTCCTGCGGCCACGTGTTCCTACTACTGTCGTTTCTCACTTTCCAGTGACGGGAGGGACCAGCTGACAACGTGTGACAGAGCAACAGCACAGTGCTGGGGGCCTCGACCCCAGCAGTCCCGAGAGTCACCCCAGGACACAAAGACATGCGCTGCACCAGAGCTGATGGGGAGAGACAGGGCAGAGAAGCCAGTGAGACCCAAAGCTGCCTCTTTGAAAAGATCAATTAAAGTGATAAACTTTGGGCAGGAGACACAAAAGGAGTAAGAAGCCGTGGAAGGAATCAGGGACACGACTGGGGGGCCTGCAGACGTCAGAAGGATGATGACAGAGCTCTGAGCGCATCAATTCAGGAACTCTCACCAAGTGGGCCGAATGCTTAAAACCACACACTCACCCGCGGGGAAAGACGTAACCTAAAGTGTAAACAGCCGACAGCTATTAAAGATACTGAATCCTGAGTTAAGAACCTGGGGGAGGAAACAAAAAACCTCTTAGGCCCAGATGGCTACACTGGTGAATTCCACCAAATGATCCAGGAAGAAATAACACTGGTTCTACACAGCAGAAGGGGAGGGGACATTCCCCAACGTGTCCCAGAAGACGCATCACCGAGGTATCAAGCCAGGGACGCTGCAGGAAAACTACACACGACCATCCACTGAGCAGACTAAGCCCGCAGCGCAGCCGAGAGTACCGCTCCAGGACCCAGTGGGTTGACCCCAGCAAGGCAGGTGCGGTATGCACTTGGCCTCGCAGATTGAGAAGTAAAACGCGGGTTGATACAAGAAAAAGCACTGGACAAAATTCACCAGCCACGCATGACAGAAACTCAACCATCCCAGAGCAGAAAGGGAGTGCCCCCAGCTTTGCTAACAGACACCCACCCAAACCTAGGGCCGCCGTCAACGCTGCGCAGGGGACGCTGAGCGCTCCCGACACGGGACAGAAGCGCGTCTGCCGTGAGGCAAGAAAGAGAAACAAAAGGAAGAAGTAAAACAGCCCCTGTTTATAAACATGACGGTCTGAATACAAAACGCCAAGAGACGGGCTTTGAGAACTCCCAGAACTCACAGCTGGGCTTAGCAAAGCCACAGGAAGCAGGCCAACAGCAGAAACCATATTACCACTGTCCCAGCAAAGAACAATTAAAAACTGAATTTTAAAAAATAGCCCTCCGCACCGCTCGCTCTGTACCGGAGGCATCGGCCCCAGAGAAGTGAGAGCAGGTTCGCGGAAGGGGCCGCACGAGGCTGTCACTAGCTCTGCTCCCCACCTCCCCAGAGCGACCACCGTCCTCTGCCCTCGGCCCGACACCCTGGGCGAAGTCACAGGCGCCAGGCTGGGGCAAGATGCCAGTCCCCAAGGTGGGGACCAAGAGCACGTCCGCCAGCGGCTGGCCCGGGACAGGGAGGCTCGCGGAGCCGGCGGGCGGAGATTCTGGTCTACGCAACTTTTCTTTCTTAACCCCTGAGCCCAGCTGCGGCGACGGTCACAGCGCTGGTGACCGTCCATCGCTACCGGACGCTTAGAGGCAGGATGGGGCACGGTGATCCTGCTCCTCTCGTACTGTGAATTCCGTTATTTAAAAAAACTGCGGGCGCGGAGTTCACAGGGGGCGGTGCTCCACCCCCCCCCGGCGCCCCGCGCCCCCCGCGTCACCTGGCGAACCCTCGGGTCCCCGCGCGCCACCCCCCGAGTGCCCCGGCCCACGCGCGGACTCACCGTCCAGGGACACGAACTGGCCCACGGCCGACGAGCCTCCGCCGCTGTTCTCCACGAACTGCACCTCGGACACGATGATGTTGTCCTCGAGCACCGAGCCGCAGCCGGTGCACACGGCGTCGCCGCGCGCCGCGTCAAGCTCGATGTCCGTGCCGCCGCAGCCGCGGCACACGCGGCCCGTCATGCTGGCGGCTCTCGCGCAGGCTCGTCCGCCCGCCGCCGCTCCGGCCCCGGCCGCGGCCCGGGTCTCCCTGCCCGCGCGTCGGCCCGCCCGAATCTCGCGAGGCCGCCGCCGCAGCCGCCGCCGCCGAGCCCGCCGATTCGCAGCGGCAGATTCGCCGCGAACGCCGCGGTCGCGCCGCCCGCAACGATCTCTCCCGCGCGTCGGGCACAGGCACCGGGGCTGCGGCGGGGCCGCGAGGACTCGAACCCGTAACCTCCGGACCCGTATGCCGCTACCGGGCCTCAGAACCAGTAACCAGCAGGCCTCACTGGCGGCGGCGCGCGAACGTCAGCGGTGGGCGGGGCCAGGCCTGTGGGCGGGGCTTTGATACGGAGAGCCTCCCGGAACGGGACCGGGAGCGGTGGGCGGGACCAGGGCGATAGGCGGGGCTTTGGGTGGTGAATGCCGCCAGGGCCGGAACCCAGAGCTACAGCCTGGGCCCTGAGTGGTGGGCGGGGCTTTGGGTGGTGAGCGACACCCTAGGGCACCTCCGGGAGCGGTGGGCGGGACCAGGGCGATAGGCGGGGCTTTCGGTGGTGAACGCCCCCAGGGCCGGGACCCAGAGCTACAGACTGGGCCCTGAGTGGTGGGCGGGGCTTTGGGGGCCCGCCCCCTGGGACAGGACCGGGAGCGGTGGGCCGGGCCAAAGCGGCGGAGGGAGCTTTGAGGGGGTGAGGGTCCCCGGGACGGGATTCGGAGTGTGGGCGGGGCTGCGGGGGGTGGGCGGAGCTGTGGTTGGTGAGGGACCCCCGGGACGCCCCCGGGAGCGGTGGGCGGGCCCAGGCCGCTGGGCGGGGCTTCGGCGGGAGAGCCGCCTGGGACGGCAGCGGTGGGCGTGGCCAGAGTGACGCGGGAAGCCTCGGCTGGGAGCGCCCCGGGGACGCCCCCGGGAGCGGTGGGCGGGGCCCCGGCAGGTGAGTGCGGGGGCGCCCGCGGGCCTGGCGGCGCGGGTCGGGGGTGGAGACTCCGGCCCGGGGCGCCCCCTCCTTCGCGGGCCTGGCGGGTCTGCCCGGCGGCTCGCCCCGGCTCCCTGGCTTCCGCCTGACGATGCCCCAGCGCCCCCACGCGCCCCGCCGTCTGCTGTGTGTGACCCCAGAAGTGCCCATGGCCTCGTGCCAAGCCTGTTACCCGTGCCAGGCTTGTGTGTGCCCGACCCGCAAGTATCAGCAAACATGTGCCGTCGGCATGACGCGCCGGCGCCCTGAGGAGTGTGCGGGGCGCCGCTGTGTAAACCCCCGGGTCTGTCCGTGGGGCGCAGCCCGCGCCCGGCTCCGTCGGAAGGCGCCCCGTCCCACTCGGGCCGTTCCTCGGGCGGTCTGCGAAGTCCGTGTAGTCCCAATCAAAATGCCAGCTGGGTTTTCAGATAACTTGGTAAGGTAACCCCAAAGTCATCCGGAACAGAGCCTTCACAGACCTGGTTACACTCTGCCGGAACCGGGGAGCGGCCCGGCGGCCGGGCGGCTGACCTCGGCCCGTCCCTGCTGCGGGGTCGGGAGTTCGAGCCTCGGGCCCCTCCTGGCAGAGCGGCGCCCGCCTCAGGCCTGTCTCTGCCCCCTGCTCGGCTGTGGTCCCTCATAGCTATAGCACTTTCTTAGAGAAAAGAAAACAAACAAGGAGGGGGAAATTGCCCTTTGTATGTCAAAATATTATATCAAATTGCTGGCAGTAAAACCACAGGCTGTTTGTCTCCGGGCAGACACATGGACAAGTGAAATAAAACCAGCAGTCCGCAAACAAAGCCAACGGCACACACAAACTTAGGGACCTCCGGGCGCCGGGGTGGCTCAGCTGGGTTGGCCTCTGACCCTGATCCAGCTCAGGCCAAGATCTCCCGGCTGGCGGGTTAGAGACCGGCACCAGGCTTTGGCTGACCGTGTGGAACCTGCTGGAGATTCTCCTGTCCTCTGCCTACCTGTCCTCCGTGTGTGCGGGGGGGGCGGGGGGCATCCCAGGGGAGGAGTGGGGCTCCCCGTCAGCCGGAGCCCCGAGTGGGAGCAGCGGGCTCCGGAGAGAGGGCCTGGCTGCCCCTGGGAGGCAGCTGTCCAGGCCTTCTGCGGGGGGTCCCTGCTAGGCCCTGCGTGTGGGGTGCCTTGCGGGGAGCCCACCTTCTGGGGCCTGGCTGCAGACTTCACGGGGCCAGTACCTCCCACGTAGAGGTGGGGCACGGGGAGAGGGCACAGGGACCCTCAGGGGACCCACAGGACCCATCAGTATGGGGTCGGGGGGCTGCCAGGGAGCAGCTGGGCCCGGGGGAGAGTGGCCGGCCCCCACGCAGGACAGAAGGGCGCTGGTCCTAGCCATTCAGCACTTTCGAGACATCACTGCATTGTCTTCCATTATATCTGCTGAAAATTCTGCTTTCTCTCTTTCCATCCCAATTTTTCCTGGGTACTTTTAAAATTTCGGTTTTCAGGGGTACCTGGATGGCTCAGTTTGTTAAGTGTCTGACTCTTGATTTCCACTCAGGTCATGATTTCACAGTTTGTGAGTTTGAGCCCCACGGCTGACAGCGTGGAACCTGCTTGGAGTTCTCTCTCCCTCTCTCTGCCCCTTTCTCCCCCCCCAATACATTAACTTTAAAAAATAAATAAAATTTTGGTTTTCAGCAGTTTTTTACTATTTAAGGGAGACAGGGAGAGAGACAGCAAGCAGTGGAGGGGCAGAGGCAGAGAGAAAGAATCGCAAGCAGGCTGTCAGCACGAAGCCCGAAGCCAGACTCGATCCCATGGCCCTGGGATCATGACCTGAGCTGACATCAAGAGTTGGATGCTCAACTGACTGAGCCACCCAGGCATCTGAGTTTCAAGTTTTATTACATTGTTTCTAGGTGTATTTTCTTTGTATTTACACTCGTCAGAATTCCTGGAGTGTGTGTCTTAAATCTATGGTTTTTGTCTTTCAGCTTATTTTGTAAATTCTTGGCCAGTATCGTTCCAATATGGCTCCCGCACCATCTCTCTCAGCCTCTGCTCCCGGGACTCCCTCTAACCCAGGCTAGATGCTCCCTGTGCCCTGTGTGACTCTCACGCTCTACTCCATGTCCCCCGCCCAGAGGACATCCAGCTGGCGTCCCCTGCTCACACAGCGCCCACTCCACAAGTGCCCTCCTCTGCTCCCTGTAATCTGCTGTTAAAACCATCTACGCAATCATTGATTTTGGTTTATTTTGTGTTTCAGTTCTGCAGCATCCATCTGGTTCTTCTTCTTTAGAGGTCAATTCTCTGATGAAATTCTCCGTATTTTCCCTTTGTTGCCTTCACATATTAATCCTATTTCAAGGTCATTGCAAGGATGCTCATACATGGTGACCTGCAGATTCGTGACAGCTGTGTATTCTAAGTCTGGGAGAGTCTGTCTCCTGGCACACCCATTTTGGGGTAAATGGCGATCAACCATAGGAACGCAGCGAGGCTCTGGGAGGTGTTTTCGTTACTCGGAGAGAACTTATTCTTCTTGTCAGTCATGTAGGGCCGGGGTCCACTCCTTGATTCAACCAGGCATCCGTGGATAGGAGTAGAAGCTTCACTCCGGGCTTCGTGAGGGTCCTCACAAATGCTTGCAGGCATTGCCTCCTAGGGGCCAAACCCGAGGTCTGAGAGTGACCACGGGCCTGGGACCCTCCAGGGCAAGGCTTGAGCTCCATCCTCCGTGAGATCTCTAGTATCTCTCCTTGTCTTTCCTTTACTTTGCCTTTTATTTAGGTCTTTCTAAACTTCTCCCAAAATGCTTTTGGGTTTCGTTTACAGTGTTATTGGGGTACATCTGGCATGTAGTAACCACGCATATTAAAATGTGTAATTAGACCAGTTTCCCTTCTGGTTTCTTCTTGGACCCAAGGGTTATTTGGTAAGTAGTGACCACCCACGAAACCATCCACACGATCAGGTTCTTCCTGTCCCTCTCATATCCAGTCTCCAGCACTGGTCACTCTTGTCTTCTGTCCTGATCCTTCCAGAGCTTTCTCAGTGTTACCAACCTTCTCAAAGAACTACATTTGGCTGATTGATTTTCTCTGTTGTGTTTCTGTTTTCCATTTCATTGATTTCTGCTCTGATGTTTCTTCTATCCTTCTGCTTCATTGGGGTTTGTTTGTTCCCCCCTGGTTTTGTAAGGGGGGAGATGAGCCCATCAACGTAGTCTCCTCTCCGTGACAGAGGTGTCATCGTGCAGGACTTTGCCCTGCAAGTACTGTTTACCAAATCCCAGACATTTTGATGTGTTCACTTTTTATTTCATTCAATTTGAAATTCTTTCTAATTCCCCTTTTGAGTTCTTCTTGGACCCAAGGGTTATTTGGAAGTCTGTTGTTTAGATTTGGGAAATGAAACTTGGGGGTTTCTCAAATTTCTCTCTGCTATGGGGTTCTGTGCAAACCGTTCTCTCCACCCATGACGCCATCCAACCCTGGCGGCAACAGATCCCGTTAGCTCTATGGAACCCCTGAGGGTTTGAGGGGCGACAGCCCCAAATCTCACGACCGACGGGAGATGACGGCGGAAGTCAGCCTGGGCCCATGTGGCCTCTGAGTCCTGTTCTCACCTGGAACATCAGAGGGGTCCCAGGGAAGCTCCAGGTGGGGCAGGGCCAGACGGGCTTCACTGAACAGAGGGGCCGGGGGAGAGGAGGGCAACACCCACAAGGGCAAGAGTTTTGAAGAGCGTGGCTGGTGGGGTAATGGGGAGAGGCAGGTGCGCTCAGGGCCGAGAAGCCTTTGCTCAGATGGCCCGCAGAGTAGAGCGAGCACCCCAGGTGGAGTGAGTTTAAAGACTGGAGCCAGTGCTGAGGGTGTAGGCAGGCTGCCTCTGGGAACGTCTGTCAGGCTCCCCCGGGGACCCCCAGCAGCTGCCACTCAGAGACGCTCAGCAACGCTTAAGACTGACTACCTGGCGACAGCCTGTGCTCAGCGGCTCAGTGCCCAAGGGGAGACGGAGGGCACCCAGCAGGCGCAGGGCAGCAAAAGGGAGCCAGACACCGGAAGGTTAAGTCATGATCTCCAGTTGACCATGAAAAGGGCCTGGGTTTCTCCTGAACCCTCTGACTCCAGGGACACAGAGCAGTCAGGCCAGGCCCAGGATGGGGGTGTGGCTTTAGGGGGCACCCCGGAGAGCAGCGTGGCTATCAGACTGGAGAGACACCAGCCTTGTTGAGTCTAAGCTAATGCACCTATGAAACAAAGCAGCAAGGGTTTTTATCTCAGGCCCAAGAAGAACAGCCAGGCCAGTTGGGTTCTGGTTTCAGAGGAAAGATGAGGCCCCACGGATGGTCCCGTCCTGTTGGCTTTCTGTGTTAATCATGTCTTTTAAATTTTCCGTATTTCACGATGATCTGATGTCTTTTTTTTCTTTTCAAATCTGTATTTAAATTCTAGTTAGAGAACATACGGTGCAATATTGGCAAATAGATTTTTAAGGCCAAGTTAACATGTACCCTGTAAAGATCAGACTTGGCAAATGAAGAGTCTGAAGGGTCCCCAGTGCTGCATTGTCCCCATGCTCTGAGGCCACCTACAGTCAAGGTGTCACCTTCCCTGACTGTCCTCAGAGCTTCACTGAGGGACCGATCAGTCTGTCATGCACAGGGGGCTGAAGATCCCAGAGAGGTGCCTGGCTCCTCTGTGCTGGGCGTCCTTAGGGATTGGACCCCCAGGTCAAGAACCAGGGTTCCCTGGGCATCCTGATGTCTCCAAGCCTTGGCCAACCCCGATGACCCAAACATGTGTCCCAAGAAAGGAAGGGCCTGGGGAGGGGACATCGCAGCGGTGACATAGCCCCTGAGCCAGGTCATTCTGGGTTAGACAGCTCGGCATGCACTGTTAGTAGAGTAGCTGGGCCCGCGTTTGCAAACCCCCAGCCTATGGGAACATTTGGTATTACGTACCAACACACGGTCTCCCGGCCCCAAGGGTAAGACACCCACCAGTGACCCGCTGGGTGATAAGATTTCCTCTCTGGGCGAGAGCAGTCCCATGCCTGCTCTCCTCTAGGCTGGCGCCGTCACCCAGACCGAGCCCAGCCCTCCGAGCCCACCTCCACCTGGCACATCTGTGCTTATTTAACTAGAAATTCTGCTGCTCTCACGGGCGCCTGGATGGCTCAGTGGGTTGAGCGTCAACTCTTGATCTCAGCTCAGGTTGTGACCTTGAGTTGTGAGTTTGAGCCCCGTGTCGGGCTCTGTGCTGACAGTGCAGAGCCTGCTTGGGATTCTCTCTCTGCTCCTGCCCTACCTATGCTCTTTCTCTTTCCAAATAAATAAAATAAAATAAAAAAGAGGAAAAACGAAATCAGTTGAATTCCCACCATAGAGGTAATTTCTTTTTTCCTCCCCATGTTTATTTACTTATTTTAAGAGAGAGAGAGAGAGAGAGGGAGAGAGGATCCCAAGCAGGCTCTGAGCTGTCAGCCCAAAGTCTGACACTGGGCTTGAACTCACACACCATGAGGTCATGACCTGAGCCGAGATCAGACGCTCAAACAGCTGAGCCCCCCAGGTGCCCCCATTTCTAACTTGATTTTCAAGTTAGGTCTTTGCATGTATCATCATTTACATGTAAATGTCTATTTGACATGCACATGCATTTACATACACATCTGTCAGCCAAATAGGACCGTGTTATACTTCCTAGTTTTAGCCACGTGTAAACTCCCCATTCCTCACGGCTGCTGAGTGTTTCCTGGGGTGGCTGTGTCAGGCGACCTAACCGTGCTCTGCTCTGTGACCCCAGCTGGCCGGGTCTCTAGGCGCACTCCGCTCCCTCCCCACCCCCCGCTGGTTGATGTGGGTGACTCAGGGGCCACCAGCAGGTGTTGCTTTAGGGCGCTGCCGCCCGCAGGGTCTTTTCCAGACCCCCCCCCCCCAGCGGCTTCTGCACAGGGGCCTGATGTAACCCCTCTGGTGTCCTGGCGCCCATCTCTCCCCGAGCGCCCGCGAGGGGACCCTGGTGTTCAACCCCCGCAATCTGATGGGCAATATGAGCATGTCCACGTGTGGGACTCCTCGCCCGTGACCTCCAGCCCGTCCGTACCACGGACAGGGCGCCTTTCCCGGAGTCTGTACACTTCCTCCCCGTCTGCAGGAGGCTGTCATGCGCTAAGGACACCGACGCTCGGCCTACAATTCATGTCACAGACACAGTCCCCGCGTACCCATTAGCTTTGTGGGCGGTGGGTTTACGGCTGCGGACACATTTGACGCGTCCGGGCCCCCAGCCCCCTTCGGGGTCTCTATACTCGGAAAGTCCCCTCGGGTCTCAAGGCAGCTTTGCCGTATTTGATGCTTTGGCATTGCACTGTGTCGGCGTCTGGGCTTCCTGCCGGCGCTTGACGGAGGAGACGGCTGAGCGCCCGCCTGGCCCGAGGCCCCAAGGAGAGGCCGCACGCCCCACCCACGCCTGCTCTGGGCCTCGGTCTCCTCTTGATTCTTGCACGGCTTTGGTCATGGCTGCCTCGTGAGACGCCATTCATTGGCTAGGATAATCCCCTTCTTCCAAAGCAGTAATAGTAACGTCTGTGTGACTCCCACCCCCCACGTCTCACATCCCCTGAGGGGCTGGGAGGGCGCGGCCGGGAGGCTCGAGACGCTTTCTCAGGCACAACCACATAGGTGCCCTTCCAAGTGGGCTTAGCATCCGCTTCTCAAGCTCCTCTCAGCAGTCGGCTCTCCAGAGAGACGGAGCCAGCGGGATGTCTGCATAGAACGGACTGACGACGAGACGGCGTGACGGGCCCCGAGGGGTCCCTCGACCTGCCGTCTGCGCGCCGGGGCCCCGGGAGCCCGGGTGTGACACAGCCCTGAGTCCCGAGGCCTGAGAGCCGGGCGAGCCGATGGTGGAAGACTGGGTCCCCGGGCAGGACACCAGATAAGGCCCCACCCCCCTGCAGTGAGATGGGAAAAGCTGCAGATCCCTCCTTCTCTTCAGTTCTATCCCCGCCTGGACTTCACCCGGCCCCCAGCCACGTGGCGTCTCCCCGGGAAGCCCCTGCACGCCCCCGGAAGGAACGGCGCATCTGGGCGCCTGGGGCTGGTCACACAACACACGAAGGGACCAGCCTGGTCTCCCGTTGTCCTCTTGGGGTCTATACGCGGTGGGCCGGTCCCTTCACCGAGAAACAAGGTGTCACTGTGCACACAATCCAATATTCCTTCACAACCCAGGCGCACGCCCCAGCGTCTGCCGCAAGGCTAACAAGGGGGCTTTCCCTTGGGGAGGGGTCTTATCCTCGGCCCTAAATTGAGGGCTCTGTCCCCGCACAGGAGGAGAGAACAGACACTGGGCCGTCCTGCTCTCTCTGACATGAGAGATGTTTTCTTTCATTGTTTGCTGTTTGGGGGATGGACCTTCCCTTTACGTTTTATGACATACATGGTCCCAGATTTGGTCACACCACTGACGCTGGGGCTTCCCTTGTGCTTTGTCAGAACATAACCCAATTCTGTTCGTAATGACAATATACGGGGCGCCTGGCGGCTCAGTCAGTCACACGGTCAACTCGTGACCTCGGCTCAGGTCAGGATCCCACCATTTGTGAGACTGAGTCCCATGTTGGGCTCTGCGCTGACTATGCGGAGCCTGCTTGGGATTCTCTCTGCCTCTCTCTGTCTCTGCCCCTCGCCTGCTCACACTCGAGCCCTCCCTCTCTCTCAAAATAAGTAAATAAACTTTAAAAAATTAATGGCAATATAATCTCTTCCTCCCCATAGCTCCTACTAATGTTTTAAGGATTAATTTTGACCATTTTAATGGGATGCTAGTAATGTTTTGCTGATACATGATGTTGGTCTAAATGCCCCAAATGGACATTTGGGTAAACAGATTATAGTATATCCACGTCACAGAATACCAAAAGCTGGAAACCACACTCCAGAAAAAAACGTTTAAGGACATAAAAAAATGCTCATACTGTGTTGCTATGTGATAAAAATATACTACGTATATTTCAACCCAGATTTTGGAGAAAAATGTATATGTCTGCATAGGGAGAGGGGCTGTAGGCCTCTCAGGACAGGGCTTATGGCTCTCTTTCCCCCCTGCGCTGTCTCTCCAGTGCAGTGGGCGGGGGGCCCCTTGCCGCTCTGTAAACACGCTTCTGTGGTTTTTCATATGTCACCCAGTTTCTGTTATCTGTTGTTTGGTAAAAAAATGTTGCCCCAAAATGTAGAGGCTCAAAACAATGGCAGGACGTCATGGATTAGAAGAACAAATATTGTTTAAATGTCTGTGCTACCCAAAGCCATCTGCGTTGAATGCAGTCCTTATGCAAATATGGCCAACATTTTTCACAGAGCTAGAACAAACAATCCTAGAATTTGTCTGGAACCATGAAAGACCTCAACTAGCCAAAGCAATCCTGAAAAAGAAAAAGAAAAGCTGGAGGCATCACACTCCTAAACTTCAGGCTGTATTACAAAGCTGTGATCATCATGACAGGATGGCACTGCACAAGAACAGCCACTCAGATCAATGGAACAGAATAGAGAGCCCAGAAACAGACCCACAAACATGGCCAACTCATCTTTGGCAAAGCAGGAAAGAATATCCAGTAGAATAAAGACAGTCTCTTCAGCAAGTGGTGCTGGAAAACTTGGATAGCAACATGCAGAAAAATGAACCTGGACCACTTTCTTACACCATACACAAAAATAAACTCAAAATGGATGAAAGACCTAAGGTAAGACAGGAAACCATCAAAATCCTAGAGAAGAACATAGGCAAAATCCTCTTTGACCTCAGCTGCAGCAACTTCTTATTAGAAGCTTCACTGGAGGCAAGGGAAACAAACGCAAAAATTAATATTCCTCATCAAAATAAAAAGCTTCTGCACACAAGGGAAACAATCAACAAAACTAAAAGGCAACTGAGAGAATGGGAGAAGATATTTGCAAATGACATATCAGATAAAGGGTTAATATCCAAAATCTATAAAGAACTTATCAAATTCAACACCCAAAAACCAAATAATCCCCAGTGAAGAAATGGGCAGAAGACATGAATAGACGCTTTTCGAAAGAGGACATCCAGATGGACAACAGACACGTGAAAAGATGCTCAACATCACTCATCATCAGGGAGATACAAATCAAAACTATATAATGCGATTCACCTCACATCCACCATAATGGCTAAAATCAATGACTCAGGAAACAAGAGATATTGGCAAAGAGGCAGAGAAAGCGGAACTGTCTTCTATGTTGGTGGGAGTGCAAACTGGTGCAGCCGCTCTGGAAAAAAGGAACTAGCCTACGATCCAGTAACCACACTACTGGGTATTTACCCAAAGAACACAAAACCACTAGTTTGAAGGCATACATGCACCCCTAAGTTTATAGCACCATTATTTACAATAGCCAAACTATGGAAGCAACTCAAGGATCAAATGATAGGTGAATGGATAAAGAAGATGTGGTCTGTACACACACACACATATATATACACATACAGATACACACAGTGCAATCGTATTCAACCATAAAACATGAAATCTTGCCACTTGAAACAACATGGACAGAGCTAGTGGGACAATGCTAAGTGAAATAAGTCAGTCAGAAGAAGACAGATATCATACGGCTTCACTCATATGTGGAATTGAAGAGACAAAACAAAGGAAAAAGGCAAACCTAAAAACAGACTCTTCACTACAGAGAACAAACCGATGGCTATCAGAGGGGAGGTGGATGGGGCTAGGGGAACCGGTGAAGGAGACTAAGAGCACACTTAGGATGAGCACTGAGTAATGCACGGAAGTGCTGAATCCCTGTATTGCACACCTGAAACTAACATAACACTGTATGTTGACAATACTGGCATTTAAAAAAATAAAGATAAAATTAACCCCTTCCCCCACAGTGGCAGCCTGACATCTAGGCTGAACAGGAAGAAGAACACAGAGTCTAAATGTAGAAAATCCCAAAGAATCCACATGGAAGCTGCCAGAAACACCATTGTGACAGCCTTTGTTTAGGCAGAGACTTCAGGGACCTGGCATCAAAAGCATAAAGGAACCAGCTGATCGATTGAACCAAAGTTAGAAGCTTCACTTTCTTAAAAGCAGTATTAATAAAATGAAAAATACAAGCCACAGATTGGAGAAAATGTTTGCAAATGACAAATCTGATACACGGCTCATAGGCAGAGTCTACCAGAACTCTCACAACTCACTAATACAAACGCAAACAACCCGGTTACACGATTCGAGTAGACGTTTCACCAAAGGAGACACAAAAATGGCCGATAAGCACGCGGAAAGATGCTCGAATCATGAGTCATTAGGGAAGAGCAAATCAAAGCACGATGGGATGCTCTTTCACACCCACCAGTGCAAGGAGCAAGACGACATGTTGGTGAGGACGTGGAGGGACAGGAGCCTTCGGATGTCGCTGGTGAAGGTGTGGAGTCAGTCTGGAGAGAGTCTGGCCGCTCCGCAAGTCTTGAAAGCGCCTTTACAAATTTCCTTACGAGTTTAAGTTGTCAAGAGCCACCCTATTACACAAGTCTTCTCCTAGCAACCTGCCCACGGGAACTAGAAGCCTGGGTCCACACAAAGACTTGCCCGCGATGCTCATGGCCGCGCTGCTCACGATGGCCCCAACCGGGAACAGCGCAGCGTCCGCCCAGTGGCGAGCGGACAGACGAAAGGCAGCATCTCTGTACAACGGAATATTACTCGGCGGGCCACTACAGGAGCAAAGTACCCACGGGTGCTGCACGAAGGACCCTCAGAAACACTACGCCGAGTGGAACGGTCAGACACGAGAGATCACATCCGCTGTACTTCCGCTCACGTCAAATGCCCAGGACACGGACGTCTGCAGAGGCAGAAAGCGGACAGCGGTTTCTGGGCTGGGGAGAGGCCGGGGGACGTTTGGGGACGCTGCGAACGGCCTCCAGCTGTGTGCCTGTGGCTGCATGACTTTACAAATGCACTAAAATCATTGAATTGTGTAGTCTAAGCAGGTGAATTTTGTTGTGCGCTGACTCCACCTCAATAAAGCTGTTGACAGTCCATCGAGGGTGGTGTTGCCCTGGGGCCAGCGCGTGATCCGGGCTCAGCGGGCTGGATCCACCTCCACCGGGGCCCCCAGGGGGGGGAGGCGGGGGCTGGGCCCCTCCACGGCTCCCCGGTCTGCACCAGTGCCAGGCGGCCGGCTGGCGAGGGCAAGCGGAGAGAGAGTTAGTCCCCGCGAGCGGCCACAGCAAGCCCCACAGACCGGCCGCCTTAAACGCACTCCTCTGTTCCTCGTGGCTCTGGAGGCCAGAAACCTGAGGTTGAGGCGCTCGCCAATTGGGTTCCCGGTGAGGACCCTCTTGTCTGTGCTCACAAGGCAGGGAGAGAGAGAGAGAGAGAGAACGAGAGAGGTAGAGAAGGGAGGGAGGGGGAGCTGGGCGCCCGTTCTGACCCAACGTCGAAAGCCATGCAGCCCCGTCCACGGCAGCTGTCCCCTGGCCCAGAGGTGAGGAGGGCGTGGGTGGCCGTCAGCAGGAGGAGCCCAGGGCTGGTCCGAAGTCAGGAAGAGCTGGCGGGGCACCTGGTGCGGGACAGACATAAATCTGGAGGGGCAGCGCACGCCCCCCACCCAGAGCGCCCTGTCCCTGTCCCGCGTTCCTGCCCACACTGCCGTCCTCCGAGGCCTTTCTCTGTGCTCTCCAGCTGGGGCCCTGCGCTCGTGTTCTGTTAGACCCTGGACCTCCGGTGGCGCGTGCAAAGCCGTGGGTTGAGGTGTGATGATAACTCAGAGAGGCTGCCTGGGGCGGGAGGAGGGATTAGCTCTTCTCCCGCAAACAACAGTCGGGGAAAAACCACAACGCGTGCCACCCAGCCAGCTTTGTTTCTGAACCTTTGTCTCCTGTTCCGGGAAGTGGAGCATCGCCCCTGTGTGGAATGCTCTTCATTTATTTATTTATTTAATATTTTTATTTATTTCTAGGAGAGAGAGAGAGAGAGACAGCATGAGCAGGGGAGGGTCAGAGAGAGAGGGAGTCACAGACTGAAACAGCTTCCAGGCTCTGAGCTGGCAGTCAGCACAGAGCCCGACGCGGGGCTCGAACCCACGAACCGCGAGATCATGACATGAGCGAAAGTCGGACGCTTCACTGACTAAGTCACCCAGGCACCCCTGAATGCTCTTTAAAAAACAAGTTTCCTGGGGCACCTCAGTGGCCCAGTAGGTTAGACGTCCGACTCTTGACTTCAGCTCAGGTCATGATCTCATGGTTTCATGGGTTTGAGCCCTGTGTCAGGCTCTGTGATGATAGTGTAGAGCCTGCTTGAGATTCTCTCTCTTTTCCTCTCTCTGCCCCTCCCCAGCTCACGCTGTCTCTGTCTCTCTCAAAAATAAACAAAAGACTTAAAATTTTTTTAAATTTTCCTGACCTTGATGGGGTTCATTTGGAGGCCATACACATCCAGAAAGTATGATGTCACACACACTGTAGGTGCTGGGCTGTCAGGGAGAAGTTACGGAGGCAAGTTCTTTTTTAAGTTAATTTATTTGAGAGAGAGAGAGAGTGAGGAAGGGGCAGAGAGAGAGAGGGAGAGAGAGAGAATCCCAAGGAGGCTGCATGCAGGGCTCGAATTCACAAACTGTGAGATCATGACCTGAGCCGAAATCAAGAGTCAGATGGCTTACAGGCGCCTGGGTGCCTCTGCTGGTTGAGCATCTGACTTCAGCTCAGGTCATGATCTAGCCCCAATTTCCTCACCTGTAAAATGCAGCTGACAATAGTATCTATACCTCACAGGACTGTTGTAAGGATTAAATAAGGAGACTAGATTAAAACTGCTGAAAGCAGTGCTCAGCAAATGTTGGCTACGGCTAACACACGGATGTAAAACATTAGTTTGTAGAAGACAAAAAACAAAATACTGTGTTGCTATACAAGTGGCCTTGGTAGAATATCATAGAATGCAACTGCAGATGGGGCGCCTGGGGGGCTCAGTCGGATAAGCATCTGACTTCGGCTCAGGTCATGATCTCACAGTTTGTGGGTTCAAGCCCCGCATCGGGCTCTGTGCTGACAGCTCAGAGCCGGGAGCTGCTTCAGATTCTGTGTCTCCCTCTCTCTCCGACCCTCCCCTGCTCAAATTCTGTCTCTGTGTCTGAAAAAAGTAATAAATAAACACTTAAAAACAAAGAGTCCGATGGCTTAACTGACGGAGCCCTCCAGGCACCCCGAGAGGCAAGTTCTTGTGGGACAAGCTCCCTGGCCGATGCTGTGGAGATGTTTGGCCACAAAGAGAGAAGTGACTCCAGCCCTGTGTGTTTGCCAGTGTCCGTGGTGTAAATGCTCCCACCACCGCCAGCTTCTGGCCGCCCAGGTGCCGCCCGTGAACGTGAGCTCGGGAAGGGGAAACCCGCAGCGGACAGACCCCTGCAGAGCCGAGGGCCCGCAAGTGTGTTCACCTCATTAGCGAGAGTCCTGTGCGTTTGTGACCTAGCTTTTCACAACGCTTATTTGACAGTGAATTTATATAATTTAATTTTTAATAGTGGCTGTGAAATGGGTCTTATGTTTTGCAGAATTTTCTTCTTGGTTCTTCTTTTTACTTACTGATTTGCAAGAGCTCTTAATGTATTTTTAAAAATTAGTCTTTTGATATATCTTTTCCATTTTTTCCGAGTTTGTGCTCTTCCCACTTCCTTTTAGGAATATAGACAAAATTATGAATCTCATCTTTTGCAGTTTTGTGGTTTGCTTGTAAAAGCCCTCCTCACTCCAAGATCATAAACTATTTTTTCCAGTTTTTTTTTTTCTAGAACCTTTATAGTTTCATGTTTCATGATTAAATTCTTGCTCCATCTGGAATTTATTCTGGTGTAAAAAGTGAGGTAAAGGTTTTTTATTTTTTTAAATTTTTTAATGTTTTATTTATTTCAGAGAGAGAGAGGGAGAGAGACAGCGTGAGCAAGAGAGGGTCAGAGAGAGAGGGAGACAGAATCGGAAGCAGCTACAGGCTCTGAGCTGTCAGCACAGAGCCTGACGCGGGGCTCGAACCCACAAACTGTGAGATCATGACTTGAGCTGAAATTGGACCCTTAACCGACTGAGCCGCCCAGGCGCCCCAAGATTAAGTTTTTTAAAAACCGTCTAGCCCATTGTCTCACTGCCATGTTCCAGGTAGTCCGGACGCCCTGCTGGCCTCAGTCATCGGGACACCAGTCACACGCTCCTGGCGCGAATGCGGCCCCTCCTCCCTCTTCTCTGCCAAAGGCATCCCGTCCTGGCCATACGTTCACACTCGGTGTTGCACACACGTCTGAGAATTAATTTGACTATTTCCAAGTGAGCATTTTGGTTCAGGTCAGGAGTGAGCAAGCCTCTCTTCCTTTCCTCAAGAGAACTTTAACACGTTCTAACAGTTATGAAGTTCATTCTAGGTATTTTATTTTTCTTTTACTATTCCGAACAGGATGCAAGCTCCCCGCCATTGCCACGTGCTGGTGGCGTGAGTGCTGGGTGCCACGCCCCGGCTCACCAACTGCTCTGTGAGCTGTTCCTCACTCACCCTGCCATCCAACAGACCCCCACGGAGCTACCCCTGCGGCCCAGGAGGGCCTCGCACGCACGGCTCCCTGTCTCCGGACTTCAAGGAGGATCAGCCTTGTTGGGCTTGGTGCATGCTGCCCCTCCTTCCAGGTTTCTAGGACTTTCCTCGCCCTGCCTGGGTTCCCCTTACACTCACCCCCAGGCAGAGGGTGCCACCTGTTGTCTGGAGGGACTTTTCCAGATATACTATGTTCTTTATCAACACTGCGTTGTGAACACGCCCGTTAAGACTGTCATCACCTGCCTACTGGGTACGGCTCGTCTCCCCTTCCTCGCACCCCTCAGTCCTCTCCTGGGGTGGGCGGCACGGTGGCCACCGTCTTCGTCCTCATCTTCCTCGTCCGGTCTCTTCACCAACCCTGCTGACTCTTCAAAACCCTGGCCACCTGCAACCATGTCCCTCCTCTCCCCGCCTCCCCTCTGTCCATGCCCCCAGCGTCTCCCCCAGCCACGTTGCCCCCGTGGTGCCTCAGGAGCAGGAAGCAGATGGCCCCTCCCCGCGGTGGCTTCTCCAAGCTCACTCAGGGTAAGGGGAGAGGGCGTCTGGGGGACTCAGGCCGTTGAGCACTGACTTGGTCTCGGCTCAGATCTCTTCCTGGGAGAGTGTAGGCTCCCTGAGGGCGGGAATTGTGCCCTGCCTTTTCTTTCCTGTGTTCTCAGGGTTTGATGCTGGCTTGATCATTTTTTTTAATTAAAAATTTTTTTCAGTGTTCATTATTTCTGAGAGAGAGAGAGACAGAGACAGAGTGTGAGTGGGGGAGGGTCAGAGAGAGAGGGAGACACAGAATCCCAAGCAGACTCCAGGCGCTGAGCTGTCAGCACAGAGCCCGACGCGGGGCTCGAACCCATGTCAAACTCGGTGAGATCATGATCTGAGCCGAAGTCCGACACTCAACCGCCTGGGCCACCAAGGCGCTCTCAGATCATCATTTATTAAGTGAACAAACATCTGAACGCTCTGACTCATCCCTGTGAGGCTCACCTGGGCTGTGCTCCGGAGAGAATGTGTAGCTTCTACAGCAGTGAGTCAGCCGCGGTGCTTACTGGGGCTCCAACAGCGACGGCCAGCCTATCCACAGCGCCCTCACGGTGAGCCCACGCACCCTTTGCAGCGAGGTGCCAAGCGCCCACATTGCCTGATCGATCCTCAGAGTGTCTCAGACGTGCCGCGGCGCCAGCCTTCCTATTCATCCTGGTGACTGCGCCCCTGCCCTGCGCCAGGAGGCTGCCTGGGCCCCTGGAGCCGCTGTCCGTCTCCCCGCGAGAGGCCTGCCCTCCCGGCCGCTCCCGGCCACCTGCTGTGCCTTCCCTGCAAAGTCTCCGCCCTACCCCAGCTATGGGGGCTTGGGCACACCACCGTTCCTCCCCGGGGAGTGCGTGTGAGTGGCCATCCGCCCCTGCCAGGAGCAGAGCCCAGACAAGGGTCTCTCCCCCGGGGCTGCTTCGCCCCGGGAGGAAGAGACGCCTGCAAGCTGCCTGCTGGAGCTGCCTGAGCCCATCCAGCCACCGGTGCCGTGGCCGCTTACCTGACAGGCTGAGCCGCTGCGGGCGGTGCAGAGGAGCGGACCAGCCTCCCCAGTGAGCACAGCAGCAGCCGGGCCCCACGTGCCCTCTGTCGCCCGCTGTGCCCGGGGCGCTGGGCTCTCCTGGTGTGGGGGGTGCACACACGGTTCCCGGGCGGGGGGAGCGCGGCGGCCCCCACACTGGCGGGAGAACCTGTCACAGCAGGGGCCACACCAGCCTGGTGCCTCATCATGTCCCCACACCCGGAGTGTGTCATCTAAAGCCAGGTTGGGTAGATGAATGAGTTCCTGACGAGCTGGAGGTCCAGGCTGCCCAACCAGAAGGTCCAGAGCCCCGACCTGCAGCAGAGGGGCTCTCAGTGACCATGGGTGGGACCCCACAAAAGGGGCTTTGAGCTTGACCTCCTCCGGTGCGCAACAAGGCCAGAGCCCATCACTCCAGTTGGAAAACCTGAGGCTTTGATTCATTTAAGGAACAGTGGCAGGCTGGGGTGCCCACCAGTTCCTCAATGCAGGTCTTCACAGAGTCCCCCTGGGGCTCCAGGTTCTGAACAACCCTGCTCAGGGAACCCCCCAGGCTCAGGGATCCCTCACCCTCCACACCCTGCTGCCCCAGCTGTCCGGAGAAGTTCCTCTTCAGCTAAGTTCCCGCCTTAAAGGAAACAGCCACCAGAAAGCAGATGTGCTACAAGCATTTGGGGGTGTGCATGGCCACGCCAGGCTTACGTGGCGGGGCACCCTCCCCACTTCCAAGGCACTCATCCTGGGACTACCCACAAGTGGAACACGAACAAAGACTCATTTTCAAGTACAGAGAATGACAATGCAAATAAGAGGTCTCGGCCGAAAGAGTGACCCTGGTCACTAAAGTGTTATCTGTCCATTGCAGAACGTTTGGAAAGAAAAGGCCACATGCCATTACCACTAACGCTTTGCTGTCCAGATCGTCCTAACCAGAAAAAACTAAACCAGCACAGACGGCATCACAGGTATGGTGCAGGGTCGCCTTCGGCCTCTGCCTCCCCGACGTGAAGAGGCATTTAAGAATTTCCGCCATGGGGGTCTACTTGGGGAGGCGCCGGGCCAGACCGCGGGGGCACACACCTGGACACCCCTGGCAGCCTCAGCCTCCTCAGTGGTAAGGCCGGGATGCTGACGGGGCTGCCATGTCTGTGAAGGGCTCACCAGGGCCGCTGGACCGCGGGAGGCTCACAGTGCTGCTGGGGCGCGGGGAGCAGCCCGGTCCAGCCCCCATGTGCACTGCCTACTTGTCCCGAATTTCCTCACTTGGCCCCCAGTTGACTCCTTGCCTGGGGGAGATGCTGGCACACCCAGGCATCGCGTGCCAGGGAGCCCTCCCGGCTGACTGCGGCCGCACGCTGCCAGGCAGCACAGCGTGCCACACGCCAAGCCGATGGCCATCTTTCTCCTGCCACCAAGGGCCAGTCCTCACAGGGGTCATGGGCCCCGCCCTCCACCTCCCAGGTAGAAGCCCACGGGCCCTGCGGCAGCAGCGGCTGCTCTAAGACAGTGCCCCGTCGGCCCGGCGAGGCCACACAGACCCTCATGGCTGCCGACTGCGCCACCCCAGAGGGGCAGGGGCGTGTGCGAAACACAGGTTCCTTGTTCTCTCCGAAGAGTGGCCGAGCCCGAAGCAGTCGCAGCTGTTCGCAGCTCCGCAGAGGGGGCTGCAGAGGAGGCGGGGCTCGCGCCGAGCGGGCGTGGCCGGGGGCTCGGCCGGAGACCCGGGCGCCGGGATGGGAAACCCCAAGGGCCAGGGAAGAAAGAGGGTTTGCTTGGACTGGACTCGTTTCAGTAAAACTCCTTGCAGACAACACAACACAGGCAGGAACGGAGGGAAAAGTGCCCGTAACACTGTGAACCCTGTGGGAGCGGAGCAGATGCCAGGGAAGCCTCCCTGCACCCCGGGCAGCATCTGGCGACTGACCGGAACGGCCGCCCAGCGGACGGGGGAGGGGACTCCTTGCGCCGTCAGATCTGGACGTCCTTTCCCGGGGCCTTTCCCCACCCTGCCTGCCCCGTGGGCCAGCTGGGTAGCCCTGGGCATGGTCCCCTACCGGTCTGGGTCCCCAAGTCCACGTGAGCCCCAGGGTCGGGAGCCGCCCCTGCCCCCATGTTCTCCATTGTCTGGCGTAAGGAACGCAGAGGGGCACCGCGGGGTAACAGGGGGCTCGGGGCGCAAAGAGCATACTGCAGGGTCCCACGAGGATCAGCCCCACACAGCGGGCGGGGCACAGCGCCCCGAGCGCCCCCGCAGGCAGGGCCCCTGGCGGGCGAGGGGAGGACCGCCGGAGCTGCCTGGTGGGGGGGTGCGGTCGCCTCCGGGGGATGGGAGGGGCGCGGGATCCGTGACAGGGGACACGAAGAGTGTGCGGAGGGCCCCGAATGGGTGCGTAGGGACACGGGGCACTCGGGTCGACAGTGAGTGCCCCCGGGGGGCGCCCCGGATACGCGGGTGTGCGGGGCTGGGGTGCTGGGCGGTGCGGCCGGCTGGGGACGTGGGAACGCGTGTGGCGGGCGGACCCGCGGGGTGTGTGCGTGGTGCGGGGGGGACAGCGGTGCTGGGGAGAGGGTCCCACCCCGTCGCCCCCGGGGGGCGGGGCGGGGTGGGGCAGGCGGGGCGGGCCTGTGCGCAGGCGCGAGCGCGCGCTCCGCGGGCCGCGAGCCGGGGACGCCTCGCGAGTCGGCTGCTGGGAGCGCGCCCGTCCCGCACTTCCGGCCAGCGATCCGCGGGCTGCGATTGGGCTCGAGGCGGCGAGCGCGCGCCGCCCCGCCAATTGGCGGCCGCGGCGGGCGGGGGCGGGGCGCGCGGCGGGGGCGCGGGCGCGGGACGGGGCGGGCGCGCGGCGCGGGGCGGGCGGCCGCAGCCTGGTTGTGCCGCCCGCGGCCTGTCCGCCGCCCGCCCGGCCGTCCCCGCCGCCGGCAGCCATGTGACCGCGCCGCCGCCCTCCGCGCGCCCGGCCGCCCGCCCGCCCGCCCGCCGCGCGTCCGCGGCCCGGCCGCAGCCCAGGCCGCCGAGGAGCGGCGGGGCCGGCGCCATGGCCGAGCGGGGCCGCCTGGGCCTGGCCGGCGCGCCCGCCGCGCTCAACACGCCCGTGCCCATGAACCTGTTCGCCACCTGGGAGGTGGACGGCTCCAGCCCCAGCTGCGTGCCCAGGTACGCCGCCGCCCGGCCGCTTTGTTCCCGCGCGCACCTGCCGGACACCGGGGATCTGCGCCCGGGACCGCCCGCCCCGGGCTGTCCATCCGGGCCCTGCGCACCGCGCCGTCCCCGCCCGGGACCGTCCGCCTCGCATCGTCCACTCGGGACCTGCGTCCTGGGCCGCCCCCACCCGGGACTGTCTACCTGGGACTCCAGCCGGGACCTCGTGCTTGGGGCCGTGCCGCGAGTCCTCGCGCCCGGGGCACCCACCCGCACCGTACGTCCCCTCGGGGTCCCCCACCCCGGGCCTCGCGTCGCGCGCCCCGCTCCGGCATGCGCACTCTCTGGGAGCCTCCTCTGACGCGTGCAGGGCCTCTGAGGTCCGGGCAGCGCCGGGAGGGAGCGGCGCGGGCGTCTCTCGTCCCGCGGTCTTGCGAGGCTCACCTGGCTTCGCTCACGGGCAGCATCCCAGCACCTGCCTCTGATGCGGTGCTGCCGCTGCTGGGCTTGACTCACGCGCTCTCCTCGCTCCCCTGCTGTCGGGTTTCCTTTGCGTGTAGTGCGGCCACACTGTCAAGTCAGAGCGTCCTGGGAGTGACCTGCAGGGCGCACCTGGTCCAGAGGACATCTGAAGGCGGACCGTGACTGCCCTCTTTCATCTGGCACACACCTTTTTATCGGTGGTCTCGGGGCCGCTGCTGCCTGCTCAGTCCTGCTGGCCCCTTCCCTGTTCGGTTGCGTTTCCTAGTTTAGAGACACCCTCGTGTCCATAAGCAGAGCGCTGTGCACAGGGCTGTTAGTTTTACCAGGCAAGGCCTGCCTCCCTTAGGAGGGGGCAGTGGGCAAGCGGCTGGACCCCAGTGGGGACGTCTGCACTAGGTCCACCCACAGGCCAGTGCTGTAGCCGAGTCACCTCCACTCAGACCGGCCGCCTCGCTGTTTTCCTTGCCGGCTTGGCGCGCGCTTGGTTTCTCCAGACTCAGTGGTCCCTGACTATGAAGCTCTCAGGCTGAGGGGGAGAGACAGACTCGCACCAGGGTCCATTCTGGAATAGACACCAGGCCTGGAGGGCTGCAGAGAGGAACACTCCCTAGGGACTAGATCTCCTGGTGAGGACCTCAGGATTACCATCCAGACCTGGGGAGTGGGTGGTGTACTGCCGAGGGGGACCCTGCTCATTCTCTATGTGTCTCGGAGCGAGCCGTTGGGGATGCCAGTCTGTGGGGTTTGTCCCCCTGGGGGTGTGGGGCTGGGGGCTCAGGGCATTGGCTGTGCCAAGTGGGAAGGATGGGCCCTCCACGCACCTGCCAGATTTGCATGGGGCCTCCTTCAGGGTGCTGTGACCCTGTGAGACCTGAGGGTCAGTGTCAGCCAGGGCTGGGGGCCAAGGACTCCAGAGCCGCCTGCTCGCCTCTTCTCTGGGAGGTCTCCGGGCCTCGCAGCCAACCCCAGGAGTGGAGCCAAGCCCTTTCCCATCTTGGCATTTGCCCTGGGGTCGAGTCCCACAGCCAGGGGTCATTATGGGCAGCTCTTCCCCCCCAGTGTGTCTGTCTGTCCCTCTCTGCACGGTCACTACCACCACCAACCCTCAGATGTCTCGTGCCGGGTGCCTTCATGTCGGTGCCCCCCGACAGAGTGCAGAGCGTAGCCTCTGTTTGCCGTGCCTCTCTAGCCGTTTACTGGGGCTCCCCAGAGAGCACTGAAGTCTAACTGGAGGGAGGTGGGGGGAGATTGCAGGAGAGACCAAGAGGGTAGGAGCTGGATTTAGGGGCCTTGCAGCGCCTTGTGGAGCTAGTCTGGGAAGCCCACTCTGGCGAGCGTCAAGGGAGGGTGTGGGGTGTGCGGCCTGGGAGAAGAGGGGTGACGTGGGGCCGTGCTCTTTGGGGCGAGCACACCAGCCACCGGGAGAGGCAGGCCCAGTTCATGGGTTGGGCATAGGGAACATTGGCTATAGCACACGCCCCCTCCCTGTCCTGGTGAGGGTGACCCCTCCCTGAGAGGTGGCGCCGGTCCCCTGCCCCCCTCTCCTGCACAGGCCTGTTCTTCGTATGTAAAAGGGGCGATACTCTCTCTGTTCATTTGCATGTCTTGCTTTCGCCCAGTCTTTAAGTTCTGAGTGACACTGTGCCCATGTCATCATCCCTGCAAGATGACAGCGTGGGTTTCTGCTCTTCAGGGGACCTTTGGCTTGTTTCCAGGTTTTGGCCAATTTCGAACGTGCTGCCGTTGGCGTCGAGTCCCTGCCCTCCGCACGTGTGTCCCTGGTGGGCGGCCAGGCCTCCACGGCAAGCACGTGCCCGTAGTAGGGTTTGGGGGGCGCTGGTGTTACTACCAGGCGGCTTCCCGGGGCGTCTGCGCCAGCTCCAGCCCCCGGCGGCAGGGAGGAGCGTCCCCGGTGCTCCGCGTTCTTGCCAACGCTTTGCCTGACTTTTCATTTTTGCCAGTCTGGTGGGTGTGAAACGGTCTCGTGGTTTTAATTTGAATTTCTCTGATTCCTGATGTAGACCATTTGCACTTCCTTGGCTGCTCCATTGAAGGACGCTTCTTTTGCCATTTTTTCTTTCTCCTTCTTATTTTTATTTTGTCCCCCCTGGAACCTGGGCAGTTTCTTGAGGGGACAGTAATCCTTCCGCGGCCACACGGGTTAGGACCGTCTTCGTCCAGCGATGCGAGTTCTTGGCGGCCTGCGAGGTCTGGGCACCTGTCCTGGTGGTGGCAGAAGCTCTCTGCTCTCCCGGGGCTCCTGTGAGGTGTCCGGGCTGTGACTCCAGGGAGGCCCAATTTTGCGGGTTTCCTCGAGGGACTGTCAGCAGTGGCCCCCGACCGTGTCCGCCTTCACTGCCGCCGCCGCTGGGGTTCCGCAGGTGCCCCCCGACCTCCACAGGTTCTGGTCACTCTACACCCTTGCGTGCCCCACTTATTTCTTCTTTCCCATTGGGGGTTATTGATTAATTTTTAGATGTTGGGAGGCTGGTCATGCCCTCTCCTCCCGTCATCTGCTCCCCTGGTTTGCATCCTAGGCCCATTTCAGGGACCGTGTGGTGGGTTGTCCGCTGGCAGGGGACGCTTGGCGGCGTGTGTCCAGCGGCCACAGCCCAGCAGGACTGAGCGGCCGCTGCACACCTGCAGGCTGGTCGTCTTCTCCTAGGGCCCCCCGTGGGGAGTCAGGCAGCCTGTGGCTCTGGGGCTCACCCACGCCAGCCCGTGTCCGTGACTCCTTCTCTGGGCGCGCGGTGTCCCGTGGGAGGAAGAAACCACGCTTTGTTTACACCTGCCCTGTCAGCAGGCGTGTGGGTTGTTTCCAGCACGAGGCGCCTGGGGTCAAAGCTGCTGTGGCCATTGGGGGGCAGGGCTGTCACTTCTCCTTGGTGACAGCTGCCCACGGGGGAGGTGGGTGTGCATCAGTTTCAGAAGAAACTGCCAGTTTTCCGAAGCGGTGGCGCCGTCTGCTGCTGCCCCTGGCTGCCCTGTGTGACATCGCCTTGTGACTTCTAGCCCTTCCGACAGCGGGTCCTGGCTTCTCAGGTTTTGCTCTGGGCTTGTTGTGCGTGGATGTTGAATATAACCAAACAGGTTTTTTTAAAAAAATTAAGAGCATCATCTGAATCTCCGTGACCCGTCGCGGTACGTCACGTGATATGAATACATTTGCTAGCATTACACTGACCTCGGAGAAACCCCAGCCGGGTCGCGCAGCGTCACCCTTCCCGTTCACTGGCGGGTGTGGACCATTAAGGTTTCGTTTAGGGTTTGTGCCTGTGCACACGTGGCCTGCGGTCTCACCGGATTCTGGTGCCAAGAGACCGTAGAAGGCGCTTCGGAGCGCGCCCCTTCGGCCACGCTGCGCGTCCTAGACGCGGGCCGAGCCGCTCTGCGGGGCGCTTGCAGGGCGCCGCCCGAGAGCAGGCTCAGCGAGGGGTCGCTGGACGGGCAGCGCCCAGGTTAAGCGGCTTCCGTAGCTGCGGGGCACTTCTCCCTCTTTGGCTGGTGTTTTAAAATCCGTTTTCCTGAGAATTTGTCCACTTTGTCCAGATTTTCGAGTTTTTTGGCACATGGTTGTTGGTAATATTCTCTCGTTTTTCTTCAAGTGGCGGCGGCAGGGTCTGTAGTGCCGTCCCCTCGGGCCGTCCCGCCGGCTGTGCAGGTGCACGAGCTCGGCCGTCTCGGTCACCAAGGGCTCAGCGGTGGGTGAGACGACACCGCTCCCTGGTCTTCTGCCGCTCGTGCTCAGGCCTGCGCTGCTGTTGCTTGTGATTTCTTCAGGTAAACGCGGCTCCTCGTCCCCTTGCCCGCAAGCATGTCTTCGTAGGAAGTCAGCTGCACCTCGCAGGCTTTTGTACAGCCGTTCCACCGGAGATACGTTTTTCACTATTCTTTCTGTAGCCTGTCGGGATGCTTCCAAGTTTCTTAACATGCAAACACATGGGTTTTCTTCCTACTTAGTTCTCCGTGATGCAGTCCATCTCTCTTCCGCCCATTGTTCTTTTCTAACTTAATTGTGTTGTGCTCAGAGAGGGTGGGCAGGATGGCACCACGTCCTTAATGTTTTTTGTGACTTGCCTTATGGCTCGGTTTGAGGTCAGTTTTCATACATGCTCTGTTTGTACCGAAAAGGAATGTGTTTCTGGCAGTCGATGGCGTTTGATGTCTGTCCACACACGCCACGCTCGGTTCAGTGCCTTCTTCAGATCCGGTCCCGTTTTCGCCTACTGGAGACGTGTGTTAGGATCTTCCGATGTTGGATTGATCTCTCTCTCTTGGAGTTGTGTCAGCTAAGCTGTTAGGCACACACGTGCTTGGATTATGATACCTTCTGGCGGTTTTGAACTTTGAGTGCATGTGACTATCTGGGAATGCTGTCTGTCTGAACGTGGACTTTGGTGGCAGGAAAGCTCTCTGAGCTTCTGGAGAGCACTTGCCTGTTCTTTCTTTTTCCACCTTTCTTTAGCCTTGCCCGCATCCTTACATGTGACGTGTGTCTTTGGTTATTCGGCGTGGATCTTGGTCACTCTGAGAATCTTTAATTTTTAACTAGAACGTTCAGTCTGTTGTCGTTTGTCCGAATTATTGACGTTTGGGTTCGCGTCTGCCTGTTTATTTTTTTGTGCTCATCAGTTTTTTATTTTTTATGTTTGCTTTTCTCTTGGGTCTTATTTTGTACTGTTTTTTTTTTCCTTTTTTCTGTTTCTCCATCGTATATTAGTTTGAAACTGACCACTCTTTCTGTGTCCCAGTGGTTACCGTGTAGATTGTAATTTCCATACTGGTTGTATTTTCAAGGTACTTTATCTTACTCCGCTCCTGACAGACGCAAGGACGGGCCCTACAGCGTGTTATTTTGACAGAACCCTTTCACGCGTACATGCTCTTGTCCGGTGTACAGAGCCGACCTAGAAACCCAGGAGGGCTTGTTCCCTCGTCATTCTGCTAACACTTGATTAACCTCAAACTCACTGCTTCCTTTCCTTCATTCTTCTTCTTTTTTTTTTTAATATTTTTTTATTTGTTTCCAGGAGAGAGAGAGAGAGAGAGAGACAGCGTGAGCAGGGGAGGGTCAGAGAGAGAGGGAGTCACAGACTGAAACAGGCTCCAGGCTCCGAGCTGGCAGTCAGCACAGAGCCCGACGTGGGGCTCGAACCCACGAACTGCGAGATCATGACCTGAGCGAAAGTCGGACGCTTAACCGACTAGGCCAACCAGGTGCCCCTTTCCTTCACTCTTCTGGCGACTCGGATCCTGGAATTGATTTCCTCCTCGTTATGTCGGAAAATGCATCTAGAGAATTTTCTTTAGTGAGGCTGTGTTGATAACTGTTCTTTCTGTGTATCTGGAAACATTTGGAAACGTTGACCCTTTCTTCAGGAGGATGTCCTGTGGGGGTGGACGTGCGGGTGGCCTCTCCTCCCCCACGAGCAGGTGTCCTGCGGGGGTGGACGTGCGGGTGGCCTCTCCTCCTCCACGTGCAGG